>JAULBW010016336.1:0-98103 GCA_032358265.1 Vaucheria bursata | reverse complement strand
CTTTTATATTTTATTAAATCTTTTCTTTGCTTTTTGCTGTTTGCCTGCCCTCTGCCGTACATCGGACTATACACACACACACTTTAGGTACCTCTAATATACTATATTATTGTATCGTCTCCTCTTTCTCTCAACAACTGCATGTCAAATTCCGTTAAACACAACTACGCGCATGTTACCAGAATGATAGAGTGACACCAGGAAGGATGAAGAAATATGAAAACTGTAGTACTTTAAGAAATATCACCGTGTTGCCAAGAATGAACTTCAACAATGCCAATGACCTAGCTATTTTAATACTTATCAAATTAAGTTGAACACACACATTAGACTATGATATTAGTAAAAAGTAATGTAGCAATAGAAAATTGTAACCCCTCTCCTTGTGGACTCTATAAAACTTTTAAAACTCTTCTTGAAATCCTCAACCAAATCTCAACATTTCAAGTTTTCTTTGGGCTCCCATGAATTTTTAGGTGAAGGATATCCTTTCTATGAAATAAGATAAAACATTTTTTTTTACTTTTCTTGTATCTAAAACATCTTCAACCCCTTAGTAGTTGCTAATATCAGTTATATGAGTGGGCAGAAGCGAATGGCATAATTGTGCTGGTAGATTTAATGCTTTGCAGCAAAATAATAGCAAATGCAAAAGCCATCATGAATTCTCTACATACTGTGTTAGGAATTAACTTGTTAATGGTTAAATTCATGTTATAGCTGTGGAATTCTGTTTTATGGTAAGTCACTGTTCTGCATGTTGGAATTCTAAGTTTATGACAAGTCATTGCTGGACTTTTGGTGATGGGCTAAGTTTAGGATTTGTGTGTTGTTATGAAATATGTTCACTTCTAGTAACACAATTTATGTCTGTATAAATATACTACTTGTTTTAATTTTGAGTCATATTTGTAAACACATTTGTAACACTATGGGGTAATTTTAACTGACATAAGATGGAATTAGTTTTGATAGTACAAAAAGGTTTAAGCTGTTTCAAGTCAAGCATTGCACATGATCTTGCAGTTCTGATGCTCTGCATACTAAGATATACTAGATTGCCAGTATAGAGTTGCTCATATTGGCACTTCTGTCATGAATGTATTTACAAATATGACTAAAAACTAAAAACAAAGAGTATATTTATACAGACATAAATTGTGTTGCTGGAAGTGATCATACTTCGCAGCAACACACAAACCCTAAACTTAGCTTGTCTCCAAAATCCAGCAATGACTTGCCATAAACTTAGAATGCAGAACAATGACCTGCCATAAAACAGAACTCCACAGCTATAACATGAATTTAACCATTAACAAGTTAATTCCTAACAAGTTCTTATCCACAGAGTACTTAGACAATTTGCTTGTAGTTTTAATTATTCTTTAACAATATCAATACTATCTCTCAAAGTAGGGTATTATATAGTCCTTAGTTATAAAAGGTGACTTGAGTGTAATTCAGCTGATCCATGGAATGTAGGCTTTTAACTGTAGTTAGTGCAAATGGACACTTTCATAGCAGAATAAAAGTGTGAATTGAAACAAAGCTCTGCTATAATAAGATTGACTAGTTTTTTTCTTACTAATTAGCATAGCTATGAAGATGTTGCTCAAGCTCCTTATTCACCCTTTTCAGTTTCCCATGAGTTTGTTAATGGTACGCGGAGGATAAATTCTGGGGCACATCATAAATCTTTCAGAATAAATACCAGAATTTTGATGTAAAAATGTAATCTCCATTGGATAAAAGTCACCCTGAAAAGCTGTAAAGTCAGATAGCTTGATTAATTAATAAATCAGCTAGTTAGAAGAAATTGTTTTAGAGCAAGCATCAAAATGTCCCATTTTGGTAAAGTGGTCAACGATGGCTATAATGGAGTCTACCCCCCCCCCTCTGCCACAGGTAAATCCATAATATGGTCGATAGAAATTGAATACCACAGACAGGGTTGAGTCAGTAATGGTGTAAGCAGCCCAGCAGGTATCCCTCATTTTGGTTTGGCTTAAGGACATGATTCAAAGGAATGAACATGTGATTTGCAATATAAACAAGTAGGGTCACCAATAGTAACATATTATTTGATGTTGCAAAAGATTTGGAAAAACAGTGGGCTAAGAATACTTCATATTTTGTTTATTTCAAATTGAATAATGAATCAATATTTGTAAGCATATTGTACCAACAACTGGTTAGATACATTTAAATTTTGTCAACTCAAACAATAGCTACAAAACTAATTGTATATGAAATGAAAAAATTTAAATTAAATGTCATGGGTAATCCTGGATTTTTCATCATGGGGCTGTTATCGAATGCTTCCACATGTGATATTCCTGCATTTGATAAAATATAATATGAAATTGATGACCGTGATATTGAACATATCTTTTTCTTTCCTTTCCACAGCATTTAGATATGCCAAGTTCAATATGCACCACTGTCTACTACAATTCTTATGTAGAGAGAATTACCATTTTCATAAATGCTTTTGATTTTAAAACAAATAATTGAAAGAAACATGTACTGCAATAAAAAATTTTCCACCGACCTTCCACTCTTGAACATAATCTTGGAAAGCTATTTCCCACACTTTCCTTTGAGCACGACTATAGAATTTGTGAAATGCATATAAATATTTGGTTTGGAATAATATGCTAAAAGAAAATATCATAAATTTGACAAATGTATCCATAAATATTTATTCATTTTACAATTATTAAAATTTCAATAGCCCCTAAAAAATTCTTGGGTTCTTATAGGAAATTGATCTAAATATAAGTCATAGCACTACTAGACAATTGGTTGATGGGTATTATGGAAGTTGACTGGTTCATTCACCCATTGCCTTGTTGACTAACTAACCATCTTATCTGTAAAAATTTATTATATGAAAATAAGTAAATTATTGTAATCTGAAAGTGTTAAAAATGTGAACATGTAATATTGCACAGAAAAATAAAATATTGATGAACGTAAACTATTACAATAAATAATTGCTTCTGAAGAGTAGAGATATAAATTATTGGATTAATTGCATTGGTTCTTGCAAAATTTCCTAATTTTTTTAAATTTTCAGAGGCACAATTTGAATTCTAAAATTTTATATTAAATTTTTAAAACAAGGCTTCAAACAGTATTGATAATGAAGGCACCGACTTTCTCTGACATTGTCCCAAAATAAATTATGCTGTTGAAAGATAAAAAATATGATATTTACTTTTATCGAGTTAAAATGCAAATTATTGGTTATACCAAATGTGGATAAGTTTTCTTTGAAAATTAAGCAATTTTTTCAGTCTCACTGGAACAGCAAAATTTTTGTCTTACAAATTCCAGTTTTTCATAAAATATAAATTCATCAACTTTTTAAATATGCAAATTTGTCAGCATCTAATACTATAGAACGCTTTTAGCAAACTCAAAGGTTGCTACCTGTCTGCTCGAAGAATTAGACTTCGATTGCGGCTTTCAATTTGAAAACTAGTATCATCATACTTTTGAACAAAAAATATATCTTGGAGATTGATGGTGTACTTGGGCGTTCTGCTCTGCAATCTAAACATTGCATACAAAAAATGCATAACGCCAAATAGATGTTGAGGATAAGGTCTGTCTTACTTTGCTTCTTCATTATTCCTGAAACATTCGAATTCCCTATAAAGTTAAAAAAAAAAGTGAAGTTAGCGTGAAAAAAACTCGAATGAAAGTAATGCTTGCAATAGAAATACCTCGTCCGTTTGTTGAATCGAAACCATCGTCTATTCCAGCAACTTGTGATTGCGGTTACAAATGATTGATTACTTTTTAGCTTATACAGATAGCCTTCAATATCTGGTACGTCAGGAATCGATTTCGAGGAGTATTTATTCATTATAAGTTTTGAGCAATTAATTCAATAACAACGACAAGGATAATTATTGGATTTTAATGTAAAAGTTATTGTTCAGGAACCAAAAATAATGTGTAACGGTAAGAAAAGTTCGAATACAATCGAGCAAATTTTAATAAAGTTTAGAGGGCCAGTAAACTGATTAAAGAGTTGACGAGCATTAAACTTCATGGAGTAGCCATTGTTGAATCCACTGATAATCTGAACTATTATAGAAGGCTTTACAAATTCAAAATGTTTGCTGGAAGCTGAATTTAACTTTTCCACGAGAAATATCAACTAGTCATCTATTTTAATAATCGAGAAATTTCCAAATATTGACATAATTTAATGCATATGAACTATTTCAATAAGTATGTCGAGTTCCAAAATCCAATTTTCAGTCCACGTATCAATTTTTCTCTTTTTGAAGAGTCGGCATTCCAGTTATAATATATTTCTTAGCTCAAATATGATTTCATTTTATATTCAATTTGTTATTTGCTCTAGAAATCAATGTATTCAATCATTTGCTTTGGAGTACGTTGAATTCTAAGTAAACTACTTCGTTGGACTCTAGAAATCAATGTATTCAATCATTTGCTTTGGAGTACGTTGAATTCTAAGTAAACTACTTCGTTGGACTCGATAAATGATACTGTTTAATCTTTAAAAATCTCAAGCTATAAAGCAAACCAAATTCTGATAATTTAAGAAACTGTTTTAATTAGTTTTATATCTTCAAAATCAAGGTTATGTACACAGGGATGATGAAAATCAGCTTTCGCTTCGTGAGGTTTTGAAGACGTAGTGCTATAATTCTGGCTGCGCAATAAAGGGTTTCAACACTTTTGATCTACTCCGTTCATATATTGATTTTATGAGTATATAGCGCACATTGCTAATTAAGCAACTTCAGGCAATTGAAAATTATTGTTTTTAAAAATGTTTTAATGACATTATCAGTAATTTTTAATGGACATTTCGCTCTAAGCGCAATCTCCTCAGATGCAAGTATTGCAAGATTTTTATGACAGTGTAAATACCTCGAGCAGCAATGATTAAATAAGTCAACTGAAGAGTCACACTGACTAATCAAATTTAAATTTCTTTGGAATACATAATATGCACGTAAATATTCTTTTATTAAAACTATGAATGTCAAGTGTTGGCATACCACGACTGCAACAAGCAGCTTTGATCAATCCTAGAGAAAATAGCATTATATTCATTAAGTCCACTGACAAATCATGGAAAAATACAATGTATTGAAGAAAATTTTTGAGCTGAAATTTTCTCAACCAAACAAAACTTACAATTACAAAAATACCACGAAATTGAGATCTAGCCGAATAAGTTCTGAACGAAAGCAAATAAAAGTAAAATTTTTGAAAATCTATCAAATTCCATGAAATCTTCACTAAATCGGACAAAAACTAATCAATCAAAATGCATGTTGTGGAAGATACAGTTCAATAATTTTCTGAAATTTTATGGAAGATTCTTGGGTATGGTTGAAATATAGCACTAAAAGTTCACAAAACGATTCCGAGTTTTTTTCATTTAAATGGTGATTTAGTGCTGTTTGGCAAGCAACCGAATTGATAATAATAAGCTCAGCACACTGCTGCCACATCAAGGGATCAGAATTGAGAATGGAAAGCGACTGTAAAAAGAAACATTGAAATATCTGTTCAAGTACATTTGTTATATTGAAAAATCTCGAATTGTCCAAAAGTAAGAGTTAGTTTCCCATTCTTCTAATGAATTCCTCTTTAGCAGTGGCAATTGCTTGTTGAATCGTCAACTCTGTCATTGCAGGTGATCCGCCTGATGCACCTTTCATTAGAACCCTATTCGATATTGCACTTGGATCTACTTCGAGAATCTTGCCACCATCACAAATTTCATCGACAGTCAGCAATACTAATGCAAGGTTTTCAAGCAATGTTCGTCGATCTAACTGGTCAAATTATGAAGCTAGCATCATTGGTATGGTGTTTAGGAAAATGATATTAATATATAGCAATGCCAACCTGTCCTCGAAGAAGTGCAGTTAAGGAGTCGCACAAGGCGTCCAGTACAAGTGTCAAAATTAGCTCATTTTCTTCTGCGGCACCAACGACATAGAGATGGACGTCAATTCCACTTCTAAAAATAGCTACGCCCTCATCTAAGAGAACAATATCAGCTTCAGAACGAGCGGTTATATTCTTCGTTTTTTTCCATAATTTATCTTCAAATGAGACCTGGGCACTATGGCCGGGAAACTCTTCCTTTGAGTAATATTTAGTGCTAACTCTTCCCCCATCGTCGTCTAATATCATTATAGATTTCACCAGCGGAAGAAGAGGCTTTAGAGGAAAGCAAAAAATTCAATTCAGTTTGAAGCTCATAAATATTGCTCTTCATATAAACTTCAGAAGAATTGCATTTACCATGGCGGTCATCGTTATTCTAGTCTCGATTAGCAATGAATATGAGGCTTTAAAATTTATAAAATTTCAGTGTCGAATCATAAACAAAGTTAGAAAATATTTTTTTCATTTGCACTGCCTATCATTTGATAATACCGGCTTCTCCAAATTAGGGATTTTGAAAATCCTTCATTAGGTCTATTTTAGGAACTGTAGATATTTAAATTAGGAGTTTGAACTAAATGCACGAATGGAAAAGTGCTTCTGCTGTGACATCCAAGATGTACATTTCATCAGTAGCCTTTTCTGTAGAACAAAAGGATGTTTTTAATGTTAACTTTTTATAATTCAAAGTAGGCTATGTACTACAAAAAAGTTAGTAAGACAATTTTTTATCTTAGTCTCAGTGTCATGTACTTGGTGCATATATCTGCATGCCCATTTCAATCAAATTTTATTATGTGCACAAAATAACTTGAATGCATTGGAATTTTTAACTCTACGTTTTTTCTTTTTTTGTTGAGATAGAATCAAACAGTTCATAAAAATCATGTTTCTGTGACTTGTAGAACTAGCTAAAAAATATCAACTAGATGTAACTAATTCAATGCCAGAAGAGATATGAATGCATTCTAGACATTATTTAATTTCATATTTTTCATTCATCAATACTTTTTCATTTTCAGTACATAAATTTTAAGAAAAGAACGTTTATTGTATGATTTCAGCTGGATTCAATTATGTTTCATTACTGCATGAAAACTTCTCAAATTTCAAATCTTACCAGAATGCGCTAAAATTCAGGCATTTATTTCTTAGAATAAAAAAAAACTATTGAATAAATAAAGTCTTTGAATTGCAAATTAATGCCAAGATCATTGATGGCATCAATATTATTAGTTTGAACCAAGCATTAATTAAAATTACATTAAATCAACCAGATGATTAGTAAAAAAAAGTTTTTTACAGAAAACTAAAACTTGACCAGAGAAGAAAATACATTACTAGTTTCTGGGGCTGTTAGAAATTAACCTCTAAGAGAGTTAATTCTATTCTGTAGCTGCAGTATGTTTCTCCTAATGCTATGTTAAAGCTTCAGTTCTGACTATGAGAACAAGTTCCAGTTTAGATTATGAGAACAAGTTTCAGTAAGTGATATTTTGTTGTGTTGATGAAGTTATCTCACTTCTATCAACACAATTTAGGATGTAATAATATAAGTATTCTGTCACAAATTCCTTGTGTTTATGTTGTATTTTACATTCCTGACAGAGGCTAGTGAAGTTTTTGTTGACTTCTAACAATTTTAGAAACAAAAAAAGTGTTCAATCTAGAATCCAAGGTTCTTCAAAATGCTTTACCATGAGCATTGAAATTTCTCAAATGCTATTTAGCTTGCATCACTGTATTGACATATTGACATGCAAATGTAGCAATTTATCTCTTTTGAACAAAAATTTTTTAAAAGTCCAAAAGAATATTTTTTTTCCCAATGTGGTATTCAATCTAATCCTATTCATTAATGAAAGACTACATTAAAAAAATTTATAAAATGTCAGCACAGTAGCTCCATCAAGATGAAAATTAAGAAAGATCAATAGTTCTAGAAAGAATTGGTGGTAAAGTTGAACTTAAGGATTTGATGGTGCCTATATAAAGTGCAAGCAAATGTACACAGTAGTGACTAGGGATTTTCTTAATCTGCTCAAACCTGATAGTGAATGTAAATTATTACTTGATTAGAAATCGTAAGTAGTATCTTACTACTGGGCAGTTGGATACCAACTGCTTTATAGGTCAATAAATAGCTTTTCCTAACGCTGGACGGTTGCTCAAGTTTTTGCAATTTTATAACTTGCCATCCAAAATTTGGTCAAAGAAAGGAATAAACTTTAGTATGTTTTTCCTTGTAACTTTGATTGTCCAAATGTCTTTTATCTTATCAAGAATAACTGAATTTGTAATTTTTGAAAATGAGACTTTCTGTTAATAGTACTCATTCGAATTGAAGCATAAGAAATACATTCATTAATGGACAAGCAATCTTTTTTAGACCATGTCTGATACAATATTTCTATTTTTCAGTGAATGCATTTGATGCAAGCAAATTCACAATATTCAAGTAAAATATTTTTAATTTATTTTGATATGCATATTTTATCTTTATCTCCCATTGACATTATATTACTATAATTACTTAACATTTCAATTGCCGAAAAGAACATTTATTGCAATGTACGTATCCAAGGAAAGCTCTTCAAATACTAAAAGTTTAAAGTTTAAAATTTTTGTAATGTGTCATGTTACAACCAACATGAGATGGCTAGGACAAAGTAATTAGGTACAAGAAAAATCTTATGGCACATATGGCTTTTGCGATACGGATTGGGGACAGGATAAGATTTCTGGACGTAGGTTGAAGTACTTTTCAAAAACAGTGTAATTTGGCATGCAATATTGACTAATACTGACAATGGAACATAGAGAATATTTTGCTGTATCTATATCCATTTAGAACAACTTTAGAGCCAAAATCATTACACATTTTTTCCTATGTATAAAGCATTGCAACCTAGTTCTGCAGATGATGATTACCGCTGCAATAATTCGAAACTGTATCAGACTTCAATTAGTTGAATAAATTTGAAATCTCATTGGTATTTATTTGAGATTTCCAAGTATACAAGAATATATACAGTAGATCATTTTTAAAAACTGGTGTAAAAGTCTAAAAATAATGACCATAGATAGGAACTTATAAATCATATTCATGCCACTACCAATAATAGAAAAAATATCTTCAATAAAAGAAGTTATTACTCAATCTTTACTTAATCTTATGATGATAATTTAAAAAAATGACATTGTTAAAAATAAAAACTTCATTACACTTTTTACAATTGATACATGCTCCCGCTATATCAAACAGGCAGTCCGAATTTTATGCTTTCAGTTGGAAAAGTCAACGATGATATAAATTGCTCCCCCGTCAAACCTTTGGCTGCCACAATTAGGCAATAGTGACTCTAAAAAACCAAATTACTGAATTTTAATTTAAAAGTTATACAGATTGAAATATATTCAGCAGACATTTTCAGATGTAAAGTTCGGTTCTACCAGGCTGTCAAATTTTTTAGTCATCTGTCCTAAAATTAATTGTCATACATTCTCAATTTTTTTATTAAAAAATGGCGCAGAAACGATTCTAGACACAGGGAAGAAAATAAATTATAAAAATGAAGCCTAAGAAAAAGTAAAAAATATAATAAACATTTGATGCATTCGAGTACAAATCCTTGAACGCTTACCATAATTAAATTCCACTCTTCTATTTCATCCAATGGTTCAATTAATGAAGCTCGACGCACTTCATTTTGGTCCAGAAAATTATTATAAACATTGAGCATGTCCATTGCGACAATAGTACTCCAGCCACTCTCTTCAAATCTGCATACATGGTGATAAAGAGTTGGATATGGGTCGAAGCCAGGAAGATTACAACCTCGTGAACGTATGTTGCTCTGCATAACTTTGCCAAATGAGTCGTCCGGATGAAGCATTTCATAAGCAACAAAAATAGCATTGCTGTAATGGTTGCTCAGCTCCTCGAGTAGTGCTTTCGAATGCGTTGAATCCATGTACATAAAAACGCACTCAGCTAGAAATATTGTGGTGATAGATGGATTAGATCCCGCAGCCAAGAGTTGAGAAAGTACCTCCGAGATATTTCGTAAATCTGAAGATATAAGGTGATACGATCCATTCGCAAGTGTAGCGATATTTTGTTGCGTGGTGACTGGCTGTAGAAAACGTAATGAAGAGGGCTTTCTTATGAAATGGAGTTTACGACGCATCACCGATGGAAAATCTATTTCATAGTATCCTTCTGTAGGAATTAAATTGTCCTTATGCAACTTAAAATAAGTAGTATCGTTCCCAGCTCCTAAAGATATTACTTGTCTTGAATCGTTTAATCTATTTCCTTGAGAAATAAATTCACGAATAATCATATCAATAGATGCAACGCGAGCGAAATTCCCTCTATTAATGATTGGGGGCCTTCGCTGCGAAGCATATTCATTCAGAGAAGTGAAATATTGAAGGAATGGATCGTCGAAATACCCAAGGGATGCAGCACTGAGTTTTCCATTCACAGCATCATCGGCCGTACATTGCACAGCAATATCATCAAATTGCACGTGATTCTGATCTTGTCTTAAATTCATTGTCTATTGCAGAATGAAGTTTAAAGAATGATTATTGTTATTCTCATATTTGGCACTTAAAAATATTAACAGTCAAATTTATTGCTAAATTCGTAAACGACTAAATTAAATCCTATGAACGCCAGATTAATTGTCCGAAGATACGCTGACCTTTCCATATCTAATGAGTGCATGGCGAGCATTGTAAGTGTATTTCCTCCCATTGAATATGGGTTCGCCTACGGATCTGGTGCTTTTCTGCAAAAAGTAGGATAAAATAATGCGATTAGACAGCAGTACTATTCTTCGTAACACGAGTTGTCCACTGAAATAATTTCGAATGCTAGGGCTATGGCGCTATTTCGAACCCCAAGGATATGCCAATGCTTGACTTCACTATCTGTGTAAACGATTCCTTAGTGTGGCACACAGAAAATATCAAACGAAATCCTTTGCACTATTCAAAATCATGCAGTGCAATGGGAGCATTGCGTGTTTCACAGCTTCAAGAGAATTTCGGAGCAAGGGTAAGAATTTTTGAAATATAATGCACTGCGTCCTTAAGCAGATGCTTCCGAATTGCTAAAATTCCCTTAAGATATACTAAAAAAATTAGTTGTTTTTCCATTTTAACTTAATGAAATTCTCGCTGAGAATGGTTATCCACCCTTGTCCTAATGTAATGTTCGATACATATTGTCATTATACTTGTAACACAGATATTTTACAACACGCTAGTGCCGATACGTATGGGACCACATGAAGGTCGTATGATGAAATATGGGGTAATTTCGAAAAAGGACCTTATCCAAGATTTAATTGAATGGCAATGGCTGTATGCAGCAGGTCGAATGCACAAGCCCGTTATACAGATTTGCTGCCCTAAAGACAAGTTAATAGCTGATGCTATTAAACTCAATTTGGAAAGTGCTATAAAAGCCAGCCTTATTCTGCTACCAACGAATTTTACTGCTCATGATCTTTACATCGCAATTGCTAGCTTGTCATATACTGGTAAGCCAATATAGATTATATATTGACGTGTATTCAATCTAAGATTTGAAAAAAAACATAATGTGCATGATTTTATGAAAATTTCTCATTATTACCTCTTTGCTGACATAGAAAGCTTGTGCAAACTAATATTAGTTCCTTACATACAGGGGATTTTCGCATGGGTCTAGCCGAAAACCCTTCTAAAGTTTTTAATATAGTGAGCGGTAGCGGTAGCTTGGACCGTTTCACAGACATGTACAAACATTCTTTACAGGTGCATAATATTTTAAATTTTTTATTATTACATCAATTGGCTTAAATTGTAATCGTCATTCACCTAGATTATGCGATCTCTGAGAATCCAATCCCTTTTTTCAATGTGCAATCGTTATAGCTGCTAAATTACGTTTTTTATATTAGATCATAATGAAATCTCCTTTATTATTTCGAGTGATACGATGAATTTTATTTTTTTCTAGGCTATTCCCCAGTTGAATGCGCACAACCATGATTTTTCTTTGTTTTCTCAAGATGACAGTTATAGTGGACGTATTTCATTGATCGAACAGTTGCCATCTGCATTGTTAGAAGGTCAAAACAAAAAGTTATTGGTTGATTCTATAAAAAATAAACAAGAAAAACAGGTTTTGGTTGCGATAATTTCTAAAATAGTGTCTAGGTCAAGCAGATGGCAAGGAATAAAAGGGGTTATCACGGCAGGAATTCAAAAAGCTTTCCACTATGCACGAGTTAAGTATTCTAAAAGACTAGGCTAGAGTACCAATTTTATAAGTACATTTAAAATCGCATACTATAATTTGCTTTGACAAGAAATAGAATTACGTGCAAAACCATTGTGAACTTAAGCCATAATTTGTTTTATAGAATATTTTTATCATTCTACTTACCCATCATTGAATGCATCTGTTACTTTCAGGCAGCCGATATACAAAAGTTGCGTTATCAAATGTAGACAGTTTTCCAAATGACAAAAAGCTGTACATCAAAAACATTGAACGCTTCCATTGATCTTAAAATATATGAGTGGTAGCAAAAATTCTTTCAATACTTCCTCCTAGGACCAAACTAATTCAGTCAAAATTTTGTCGGGAATGCCACCGATAAAACTTATTCAACAAGAGAATATTATGTTGAAGTAATATATCCATTGAACGAAAGTGATACTACGAGTTGATTTCAATCACACAAAAGTCGGACTCAAAAAAAATAATTTAACGCTTTTCACTGCTTTTAAGATTTTAGTTTTCTCACGTAAAACTTGTCTGAACTTTAAAAAAAATATGAATAAAAAATTTAGCTGATATAATATATTCTTATGAATGAATGCCTTAAAATTATGTTATTTGGTCCTTATATAAGCTCAAAATAATCTTTAGATTATATTCATTCCAACATATGTATGATTTGGTTTGGAACAGAGCAAGCTATGCCGTTTCATAAAATTGACATGACATCGAGTCATTTTTCATCTTGTAATTTAGTCAGAACGTAGACTTGCAATAGCGAATAGATAAAGTGCTCTAATGAACTGGTCTGAGAGCTTGAAATGAACCTTACACGATTATTATGAATTGAAACACTTTTTCCTATTCAAGTTAGAATTCCTCAAGGCAGTTTATTATCTTAACATAAAATGCTGTTAGAAGGATAAATGTTGCAGAGAGAATATGATCAAACTGAAAAATGGATTATGACTTATATTTAAAGGTAAGGCTAAATAAATATTTGAGCTTCGAAGTTTATCTATTGAACCTTATGCATTAGGAACTAACCTCTAAGGGAGTTAATTCTATTCTGTAGCTGCGGTACATTTCTCCTAAAACTAAGTTGAAGTTTCAGTTTATGATATTTTGTTGTGTTGATTGTCATCTCACTTCTATCAAAACAATTTAGCATGTAATAATACATGCATTCTGTCACAGATTTCTTGTGTTTCCATTATGTGTTACATTTTTAACATTATACTCTTCTTTGCTGGTTTTAAAAGCTGCTGTAAAATCTAAGCCCACTTGATATATTGTTTAGGAATGGTGAAAAAAGATTACATTAAACTTTAATTTTTCATTAAAAAAAATCTTTTATTTACTCATTTGAAACTTTCTGTCTGATACTTTTAAATTTTCAACATTTGATACTCTCTACATCATAAGAAAGCTGCCCCGCTGAATATGGATAATGCTACTCTAAAACAGTTGGTCTAAAAATGAACCTCAAGTTCTATTATGATGCAGAAAATGTTCCAGAGAAAAGAAAAGTGCCAAGAAAAATGCTAATCAATAAACGATTACATGTAAAGTTTTGGAAGCAACATTTACAGTTTATGTGATTGTTAAAAAAGTCTGCAAGAATGGTTGGTAGCTCAAGATGCTAATCTGTTATTCACTGTTTCTTATTGGATTGCTTTTATGGAATCTAAGTTTCTTCAATTAAATATTCCTTAATCCTACCTATGGCAAATGCATATAACTTGAAATTGCCCTATGATATGAAAGATGACAGCGAGGTACGGAAATTGTTGACTTTCAGCCTGTACCACAGACATCGTACATGAAAAATATTTCAGGAAAAACACAAAAAATACGAATGAACCGTATATCATTCAAAACAGATATTGACGCAGTAAAAAATTACCCGTGAAATGTTTTTAATATTAACAGAAGCAATGCATCTTTGTTCTTTAACTTCATCAAAATCACTTGAAAAATTTAGCGATCGTTCATCTAATTCTGGAAAAATATGATGCCAAACAATATCCAGCAGCCTCAATCATCCGGGAATTTCTTCATTGATCTTATTTTGCAGCCAGGATCATCAACGAAGCTAGTTCCTGTGATAAATTTTACACTTGTGGGATTATTAATTATAATCTTCCTCCTTCATTTGTGGGGAGAATCTAATATTCACTTCACTATCATGGGGCTCCTTGCAATTGGATTATTTGCATCGTTAAACTGGTATGCACTACATCTCCTGCTTTAATGAATATGTTTCCTTCATCTCAATTTTAATATATCGTGATTGACTTACAGGTTTATAGGTGAATATAACCTCGTAAAGAATCGACAAGCTCAAGATCATAAAGATTCGGCAGTTGAGCTAAGGAAGAATGAAAAATCTGATTAAATTTTGACTCCAAAGTTTCGCATCGGGGTGTAAATAATGCAATTTAATTAGATCCTTTTCGGATAAGGGCATAAACATATATTGCAATAGTTTACCAAGGTTGATAAAATAAAGTGAATAATTTTAAACTGTTAAGAAAAATAATTACTATTTTTAAATGAAAATCAATTGATCGCAATTGCAAAATTGAAATGCCAAATGAAGATTCTAGAAATGGTGCTTCATCTTCAAATAAATGATCTTTTCGAAGATTATAAGATCTATAAAGTTTCTTGTATGAGATAAAAACTGACACTTGGCCTAGACACTGACCACCCAGCATTTAAACCTTATTTTTTTAATGTAATTGCGAAAAAATAATAATAAAATTCTTAAATAAAAATAAATTTCAGATTTTAGTCTGATTATGATAGCACATTAAATTTATGGCTACTAGTTAATTTTAAGAAATAAGTTACTTTTTGACAAACCAATAATTTATATTTTCAATGAGGGACAAGCAAATAATTTATTGTACCTTACTACCAGCAATAATTTGTTTCCAGACAATTTCGTTGAATAATTATTAATTTTTTTTAAAGAATCATCATATTCAAAGTCATGAGCTTTATTGTAAGTTTATTTCAAAGTTTTGACTTATAAAAATCGAATTAAAAGGAATGATGTACTCAAAGTATCTAATATTTAAGATGAAGATTACATAATCTATGAAAGTTTAAAAATTCAAGGAATTCAAAAAATATAAATGCAGCTAATCCAATAATTTATTTCTCTTGCAGTGCAGCAATTTATTTTTACAGTGTGCATTCATAAATAATTGATTGCCATATTAAAATAATTGATTGCCATCTTAAAATAATTTATCGAGAGCATATTTTTCATTCTTGAATACATTAAGTCTGGCCCTTTTGGCTGAAATCCATTTCAAAGGGATGTTCACCATCTCCGTATCATATATGATGTTGCCTTCAGCAACTTGCATTGATCTAAGTGCTCAATTCCCATGATATAGATTTCTTAGAATCAGGTAAAGATAGATTGATGAAATGATTAATCGCAACTGAACAACAGAACATACATTTCCAGAAGCATCGGTTTTAATTACTGCAAGATTATTAATGGCCTGTATGTGGGGCACTTTGCATTATTCTTAGCTCAATTTATTACTGATGAAAAATCATCATCTTCACAGACTCAAGATTCTGATTCAATTTTGTTACGGCCGAATAAAATTGAGCCATCTATCTTAGCATAAGCAACATTTTTACATTACAAAGATTAAAAAATTAAATTAGATGTGCACTATCAACTGTTACTTGTAATGCAAGCAAGGTATGAAGTATTCAATGTGTAAACATGCTATTGACAATAACTCCATAACTTATAAACAGCTCAGAGTAAAAATTAAAAGCATTTGTGAAATCTTATCTAGTGGTTATTACTTGCTAAACAATTGTTTCAATTTCAGGCAATCCATAGCCTAAGACTTGTTCACACATTATAATGAAATGCAGCTCAAAAGCAATAATATTCCAGATCTCGATTTGTAATTTTTGACGCATGACCAATATTTACAAGTATTAATTTTTTGATTCTTTGCATTACTCTTGAATATTACAAAAAAAATTTGTGCAACTTTACATCATCTTAGTATCATTTTATTGATTTACCGGATATTTATCATTACTACTATCTCCAGCACTTTTTACATATATGAACAGGTTCGTTATCCCAGGAAACTTTGACAAATCAATGAATTTAAAGGCATGCATCTCTTGGGGGAATTACTTGGGTACAGAAGAGTGTTCTAAGCTGATACCAAAAAAAGAAATATTGCAATTTAACAACTGAGAAATGAAGTTTGGCAGTGTCCTATTTCATTTCAATGTTTGAAGGATTACAATTTCAAAAAGAAAACATGACTGAAGTTCCAAGAAAAAATTATGCTTTTACAACATCACAGAGCTGGCATGTTTCTATTCAGCTTAAAACAAGTTGATCTTACAGCTGAACAAAATTTCAACGATTGTCGTGCGAATGTAGCTTTGTAAAAATTAAGCACTTTTTTTTCACAAATTTTTTTATTAACTTAGCTCATTTTAATTTAAATCATATTGCTCACCAATGTCTAGAGACTTAGAAAGGCAACTGATTTCATGAATTCTTTTAAAGTTAACAGTTTATTTTTGTATTTGGCCAATTCAATGATTAGAAATAGACTGATTTGCTTCCAATGCAGTAGTCTGTAAGATCCTCAATACTACACTGCATGAAAAACTACTTAACAAATATTACCACATAAATTATAAAAATATAATTTTTATTCTTTTTCGACATCTATTTGTCTTTCTTTTCGCCACCAAAAAAAGATCCTAGCATATCCTTAAAATCCTTTCCAGCTCCTTTAGATTCATTTTTCTTTCCAACTTCTTTGTCCGATACAGATTTGTCCGCCTTCTCAAACACTGTTAGTTACGATAAATAAATAAAATTAACTCTTGCTGCGATTGCGATGATAAGTCACGAGTCAAACAAGGTACCGAATGTGATAAAAATTGAAGAAAATGAGGAATTAAGTTTATAATCATTCCTATCTTCGTACGACTGGCACAGGATTCCGATGAAAATATACATCCGCTTCCAATATAATAAGTAGCAAACATTACATTTTAAGATAATTTTTGCGAAAATCTGGAAGCCTTCACAGATTTGCATTAAAATCTGCAGATGAAATTTTAATAGGCCAGCTTACATAAGCTTATAACCTTATCAGATGTTCAGATGATGATAATGCATTTTAATCCAGTCAATGAATTCTAGCTTTTCATATCAAAATACATCAAAGTCGAAATTTAGTAACATATATTGTGCAGGAAATATGCATAAAAAAAGTGACAATGATAATTTATTTCGCAAAATTACGATATTATGATACCTTCAAACATATCTTCGAGGTTTAGATCCGTCACTTCTTGTTCAACCTTATAAGTGAAATATCATGATAGTACGAGAAACGCAATCTGTGGGATATGATCTCTAGGTAGTAATTTTACCTTCACTTTTTTTTCGTTCAAAGCACTCCTTCGTGAAACATAGCATTTAAGAGTTGGCGAACAGATAAAAGCTTCAGTTAATGCCACTATGGTAGCATATAAAACTCCAGCAACGACTAAAAAGCCTTTCATACGAAGGCACTTCACTGTTTTCAGTGAGATTGCATCATGTCAGAGTGGTGGGCACAATTCACGGTTCAAAATTTAACAAGGTCCACGGATACGACAAAATTCAAGTTCATGATAGATTCGTGGAAATGTAGTATGCATACAGGGATGAACATAACTCATATATCATTCACATATAATATGTTCATTTGCAAAAATAATTGGACTTATTTAATAAATAAATTTGATATGTAGAAAGTACTATGCTTTATTAACCATTCATGTATCTATAAAAATGATAGCAATAATTTGAATTGTTTCTTTTAAAACTACGATTCATCTGAACTGTAACCAAACTGCCAAATTGAAACGATTTATTAGAATCATGTCCACATCAATGCAAATAAAATACGATAAATCCAAAAGCTGTAGGCGTAAGTAGATAAGATTAGAATTTAATTGGCTGAGCAATTGACAAGCATATGGTGTATGTACAGAATTCGAGTTAAAAATAGGCAAAGGTTCGATATGGTTCAACCAGTTGAAATTTCATGACAATATCAAATTTCTTGCAGCATCCTACGGTGTTATATTTCAACTGTTTTACACTGAATTTTGCATAGCTGCTGAAAATATAATTTCAGACCAGTTGTGCATTATATTGTAAAATTTTAACTTAATGCAGATATGAGTGTATATAAATGGATGAATTTCATTATGTATGGATGAACTCCAAAATATGATAAGTTGGCTCATAAATTGGAAAAATATATTTAATCCTGTTGCAGTCATTTTTTGTCCTTTCATGAAATTTTTATCTACTGCACTCAATTCGATGACTTTGCCCACTATAATTTCATGTTACTAATTCATGCTGAAATAAACAATTTTTTTGTATTGATAAAAGCTGTAATTCAAAAGAGAAGATGCTGCAATGTTCTAACAACAATAATAATGTAGTAGTAAAATGAGACAAGAAAACAAAGTAATAAAATATTGGAATAGTAAGAAAATTAGAACATACAAAATAGTAAGAGTATTCAAAAGCTACACTGAGTGTCAGGAACTAACCCCTAAGGGAATTAGTTCTATCATGTAGTTACAGTACGTTTCTCCTGAAGCTATATGGAAGTTTTAGTTTAGATTATGAGAACAAGTTTCAGTAAATGATACTTTGTAATGTTGACAAAGTTATCTCATTGTTAGGAATTAACTTGTTAACGGTTAATTCATGTTATAGCTGTGGAGTTCTGTGTTACGGCAAGTCATCTTTTTGCATATTAAGATTATGGCAAGTCACTGCTGGTGACAGGCTAAGATTTGTGTTTTGCTGTGAAGTTTGTTCACTTCCAGCAACACAATTTATGTTGTGTAAATACATCTGGATTCTGTACTGAGTCTTGCTGTATGCACATTTATAACACTCATTTCTATCAACACAATTTAGCATGTAACAATATACGCATTCTGTAACAGATTTCTTGTGTGTCCATTGCATGTTACATTCCTAATGGCAAGCAAATGCAGTTTTAAAAAAAGTCAAAGTATAAAAGAGTAGCAAGAAACCAGTTGGTAAACAAAATTGAAGGTTTAAAAGTAACTTTGTAATAAAAATTAAAGAACATCTCCAACAATTCAGTTATCTTAATTGAATTTTGCAGATAACTATACTTCATGACAAAAATTCAAACATACAATCACAAACTGCTATAATTGGTGCATCCAAACACATAAAATCTTGTATTTAAAAAATTTATGAGTTGTAATTAAACACTGAAAATGGATGAATAGAATAGAACTTAGTTAATACTTGTTAGGAATCAGTAGATTAAAGACTATGTATATAACCAATAGTAAACATAACCAGAAACCTAAAGAAGACACACATAGCCAATAATGCATTAATCCCTATTCATGTGTTGCCAAGAATGAATCTTGTCAACACAATACTACTTAAGAGCACATGCATATGAGAACACACTTATGAGAACATACTTATGAGAACATACTTATGAGAACACACAAGTGAGAACACTCTTTAAGAGAATGTACTTTACAAGAATACACATATAAGACGAATTAAGTCCATAGAGTCACAGTTTGATAACAGATCACAGCAAAACAGATCAGATCCTGACAATACTGTTGAAAGATGGAAGAAGAAAGGGCATAGTAATATTATATATTATTAGCACCATTATAAATGAAGTGGCTCTGTGAGGTAATGTATAATGTATAATGTATAGCAGAGGGCAGACAAACAGCAAAGCAAAGATAAGATTTAGTAAAATATAGTAGTTTTATTAAACTGATGATAAATGAACATAAATGCAGGACTGAACAAATTAACATATCTCCAATTGCTCCTGCAGTATACCCTCTTGAAGTGGCCTAGAAATTGGCTCTCCAGTGAATCTAGCTAAATCTTGCTGCACCTTTTGCTCTATGAATAAATGTTGTAATTTCCATTGGTAAGCTTGTGATAATTCTAGAATTATTTAAGGAATTCCAAGAAATTGTCTTTGACACAAATAAAGCCGAGTAATTGATAGTAAGGCCAATTCAAGTGGAATTTTAACTTTGATAACAGCTCTGGAATAATATCCAGTCAGTTGAAGCAGAATTTAAAATGGAATAGAAGATGGTAAAGAAGAATTTTTAGGAAGCATGATGAAAATAGAATCATTCTTCTGTCAGTTGAACTGGTTGAAGAAAATAATCCAAGAAGCTTCCAATTAACCATAAGAAAGATGACACGTGACAAATTATAGAAGTGTAGAACAAAGGATTCTATTATGGATTGTGACAAAGGTATTGACATAAAGGGTTTGGCATTTAAGGTGCAATTAGGATTAAAGGTGCTACTAGGTAAAAGGGGCAAAAAGGTGAGAATAGTGCAGGCAAAATATATACAATCATAGACAAACATTTATGAATGTAGTTGAGCAGTTATGCCATAACAATTTAAATGATAGCAGGACCAGTAAGTATCCTGGTAAATATATTGAATATAAATGGCTCAAGAGTAATAAAGTTAAGCTAGATATTAAAGAGAAATCAGTGATAACTCAGCCTTTTTTAGTGCTGGAAATTGCCAATGGGAAGTGTCAGTGGTAGAAGAAGAAGGCTCATCTAAATTAGCTTGTAATTCATTGCATACACAGTTTTTTATAAACATGGCTGAACTATGATAAACATCTTTGAAAAGAGACACCAGCATATTGTTTTGGGCAAGGTCCTTGGCATTACGTTGACAAGCTAGTCAGTAACAAAAACATGCCATTGTTAGGAAAATGCAAACACAACAAATGACATAAAAACAGAAATAGTATTTGATATTGACCTACATCTGTTACTGAAAGTGAGATAACTTTTGCAACATATGAAACATAGTAGCATAAAGAATAGGGTTCAGTTCTCTAAAGTATCTTAAAACTGAAACTGAAATCAAACTAAAACCAAGCTGAAAACAAACTGAAACCAAGCTGAAAACAAACTGAAACCAAGCTGAAAACAAACTGAAACTGGACTGAAACCGAACTGAAACTAAAATCAAAATATGAACAAATCATACTGCAGCTACATAGATATGAGAACTAACCCTTAATAGAGTTAGTTCCTAACAGCCATAAAATTATTAGCATATGAATGATAAACTCACAATTTTATCTGTAACAGACATAAGTATGCTTATATTGTTGACCACTAATGTGTTTTTTTACTATTTCTATTGCACAGTACTATATTTATGCATAAAGTAGAAGTCAATGCTATAAAGTTGTCAAGCACAAATAAAACTTTGAATATAATAGTATTAAATGCAGCATATTCAACTTGGTAAACAAATGAGTAACAAATGGTTGCACCTTGTGCATAGGTGAAAGAACCTTTAGCAGTGATGAATTGAAATTACACAGTAGGTCAAGGGTAATTAGCATCATCTGCTAAGTGTTTCAGCATAACCTATTGTTGAAGTGTGAAAACAAAGTGATGGCAAACTAATAGCCTTTATTGAAGCACATTTTTTTGTCATAGTGAGCTAAGCAACCAAAAGATTTGAACTTTAACAGCAGTTGCATGCTGAGTGTGTAAACTTAAATATGTCTTTGGGCTTTGATGCATTCAAGGTCATTTGCTTATTGCATAGTAAGACTTTCAATGAGTTCATAAATCCCTATAATATGTAGGTGTAACCTCTGTACAACAAATAAACTTCAAAAAATATAACATGAAGCACACCCATGAAGATTGAAATAAAAATGACCAATAAATAGATCAGAGCAGGTGATATCTTCCAAACCCTTACAGAAACAAGTTATTAGTTCTTTACTATATGAATTTAGAAGTGGTATTTAATTGATTTGTGATATATGCAGGTTTTCAAGTAATCCTAAGCAATGCAGAAAGTATATTTGTCTGTTAGTAGACTTGCAATTTGTAAGTTATTGGATATAACAATCAACTTACTCCAATATACAGCCTTCTTGTTTTCTGAGCATGTAGAATGCTACATCAAATGAGTTTCATGCCTAATTGATTCTGGTAATTCATGTCTTTCAAATAACAGTAAATAAATTACTGAGTTTCACAGAAAATGACCTTTTAACATTACAATGTTATAGAACTATCTAATTCTATTGCTGCACTCTAAGATCCTAGTATCTTATTTGAAGCTTGACCTAACCTACTGAAAAACAGTAAAAGCTAAAGTTCTCTTGGTTTTAAAAATATATTTCTAATCTTCCCTCAAAAGTTAATAGCAGAATCATACATTATGATTACTGCAAAGCAGCACTAACTATTCAGTATCCTTTAAAATAGAATAGCACAAGCAGTCAATTAAAAGCAGCACTTAGCATGGACTATAAAGATAACTTTGTCACTAAAAGAGTGAAGAAATCAATCAATAGATTAGAGATTAAAATTAAAAAAGAGATAAAATAAGTGGACTAGGCCAAGCTAAACATTGCAAAAAAATTTGAGCAGAACTAAGTTACGGTAATGATGTAACTTCATTGCACATATAATTCCAAAAATATCAGAAAAATGAGAATTCAAGAAAGAAACATGTAGAATAGTTTACTAGCTAAGATAGCTCATGTGTTGCCAAGAATGAATCTTATAAATGCAGTATATGACATAATATTTGTAACAAATACTATGTAACACAAATACAAACAATAGTCAATTGAACATATTTATTAAAATAGAAAACATGGCAAAATAAACCAATTCATGACAGCTACAGATTATAAAATAATCAATGAAAGCAGGGAGTTAATGTTAAAACCTCTTGTCAAACTTGGCAAATTAGTGGGCCAACATTAATGTTAAAGAGGAGACAAGACAATATATATGTATATAAATTTATCACATAATACTAACTACAGGGCAAGAACTCAGAGAGCTTAATTCTGTTGAATCCAAACTGAGATTTTCAATCATTTAGACTATAAGAAATATAGTTGATACACAACTAAAGTTGATTTTTGACAGTAGTGAAACTATCAGAATAGAACTGCTTTTATTCATCAACGGATGCAGTGAGCCCAGCAACCAAGAATGTAGTGCAACAATGAATGAAAGAGGTTAACGAATAAAATGAAATATTTAGTCTAAAATGAAATAAGAATGAAAACAAAAGACAATATAAAAAGGAAAAAACAACTTTTAAATCCTGAAAAAAGTAAAAATGTGCAAGAATAAATTAATAGAGTTTGGGCTTTAACCTTTTAAGTACTATAGAATGTAGAAGAAAACATGTCATGCTACAATTCAATATGTGGTTATGATTGCAGCAATATGATACTATTAAAATGATAAAATGAGATAGTAAAATATAGCAAAAGTGGCAGATGTATAATAATATTATAAATATAGATACATATAGAGAGCAAGGCAAACAAAGCTAACTCAAACTAAAAAATCTGTTAGGATTCTTGGGTGAATGTATAGCTATGTATGATAATATTAGGAAGCATCGGAATTCAAACTCAAGAACTTAGTGCTACTAGCTGATTTTTGTACTATTGAACAATCAACTCCTGAGAGGTAGGGGGCTGTAGGGGTCCTAGTATCTAAGGACAGGGCAGATATCCTGACACCCTCATACAGCAAGTAATGTTGCTAGTCCCTTACCATTTTTTACTCCACATATGACATTGTCCCTATTGCAAGTTAACAATGGAGCTTCAACTTCCCCAATGTTCAATGGTTCAGCAGACCAATGGAATCATTTTAAAATTTCTCTTCACAATCACTTTTCTATTACAGGTATGAATATGAATCTTATTTCTTTGGATAATTAATCTTTCACAGATAAAAAGAATGCAATCTCTTGGGCATATCTAAAGCCATCTTTTTGGAACTTACCAGTAGAAAGGTATGTTTATCTATTTACTGATGATGGTATTGCTCTTTTCAAACATCTAAAGAAGGAATTTGAAAAGCATGGATTGGATAAAGTTTATGAGCTACGGCACAAGTTCAACACTTGTGGCTTAAAAGCTTTGCTAATTCATCCGACTATCTGCTGGAGCTTCAATATGTCAGAAGCCAACTCAATCTTCTGGGTCAGGTAATTTCTGTTGTTGAATTTAATTTTTGTTATCTTTAAGGTATACCAGCAGATACGTACATGAACACACTGAATATTATCTCTAATTTGAATGACCCGGACATAACCAAAATATCATGTTTGATTGAGAATACCTACCAACTACTTGGATCTATCAAGCCAGATAAAAACTTTATAAGGAGAAAGCTGCTAATCAGGAATACTAATGTGTATATCACAAGAATAACTCATTGCATAATACAGCCAATTGCAGGAAATATAACAGAGCAATGGGAACATCTTCAGAGCCCAAGAGATAGGTTAACCTTATCAAGCATTTTCCTAGTCCTAACTTACAATCATCTGACATATGCCTAAATATTTCAAGTGAGTCATCACATTTGCATGATTCATCATTGCTTATATATTGCCTATGTCATCCTTGCTTAATTCATCCTTGCCAAATGATTCATGCATTACAAATTAATTTACTTGTTTGGACCCTACTGTGGATGCCAATTGCCCTAACCATCCAATAAAATGGTTAACTTCTACTGGTTGCACATTACCCCAAATGTGCAGTTGTGGGTTACCAGAAACTCACGGGTATGTAGTCGCTCAACTACATAAACCCTCAATTGCAATGAGAGATCACCCTAATTTGCACAAGGACGTGTCCACTTGTAAAATACCACACCAGGCCCTATCCATTACTAGCTGGTCCTTCCCAAGGATACAAATTGGGGGTTCTATTCCACAGCTAGTTTCAGGTTTGACACCCAAGTGCATTGAACAAGTGCCTCCACCGCCTAAGCAATTAGACGTATCTTCCGGAACAATGTCTGATTTAGAGGATGGTAAAATGACTGTAGAGTTATTAAACCTGAATTGGAAATTAAATAGCATGATACTGGTGATCACATTCAATGATGATAGTATGATGTTGAGCAATCAATCATCAAACTTGAATCAATTGAACTGGGCATTACATATTGTTTAAAAGGATATTAATCCTATGAAGGATATTAATCCTGCAAAGAATATCCAATTGAATAGTATGAGTTCATCAATTTCTACTATCCAGCTGTCCAAATTGCATATCATCATCAACAGCGGTGCATCCAATCATTGCTTAGACCCAAGCCTTCTTAACCTGTCAATTCACCTGTCCAATCAATCAACTGAAGAATCAACTGTCTGCATAGCTGGAGGAGGAACTATGAAAAGCTGCAGAACCACTGACACTCAATTACAAGTTACCAATGAAAATGGGAATATTCATCAACTTGATCTTGGGAAATCTTTACTGTTCCATGTACCGGGCACCAATCTGCTATCACTGGGTTAACTGGTCAAGAAGGGATATGAGTTCAAACTTTCTGCCTCTGATCCAATACTACTACATCATTCAGAGCAACCACCCATTCAATTACGATTCCGATCCAATAATATTTTTTTGATTGGATACTCATCTCTTTTGCCTCAACTGAAGACTGTTCTTTGGGTATCATTACAAAAATAGCATCAACTTTTAGGACATGTTAATATTGGTTATCTGCAATATTTCCTGAAGAATCCTAATGCTTCCAAATATTATCATACTTAGCAATACATTCACTCAAGAATCCTAGCAAAACCAAACGTGTAGTACTAAAGAGATACTGGTTCACAAAAAGGCAAAAATATAAAAGTCTACAAGAAATCATTCCCAAAACTTTTTTTGAAGTCAAAGAGAGTATTGTCAAGATGAAAGTGTACTTCTGTTGGAAGTTAAAGATTGAATATTGCTGAGATGAAGATTTATTTTTAGCAACTTAGCGATCTCTCCAAATTTTGCTGATAACTGTGGTTCACTATGAATGATAAAGGGCAATGTTGAACACTGAAAAAATCAATAAGTGACAAATAACATTATAAAATATTTTACTTAAGGAAATACCCTTTTATTTTCAGAAATAGTAGAAATGGACATGTAGAATCGAATTTGAGATTTGAACTAAGTACTTTATTGGATCACAGCCTACAAACTTTAGCTAAAAAAGCAGAAAAAAAATAAACGATGACATGGTATTGCATGCAATTCAAGGCTATAAACTCAAATCAATTAAGTTTATCTTACATATAATTTGAAAATAAACTAAACCATGAAATGCAAGCAAACCATTTAAATGCAGTACAGATGATAAAAAAAACATGATTTTAAACCAAATGTATGAAGAATGTATGATTTCATTAGGCATTGAAATGTTTATTTGGTTACAAGATAATATCCTATGTTAAACTCCTCTTTAACTCAAATTCCTATCGTAAAATTTATGAATGTATACTTATTTAGTTCTGGTTAATCTCTTTAATATGAATATAGCCATATGCAAGGTAAATGTATTCAAATTAATTTAAAAAGTTGGCTTGATTTTTTATACTATAGGATACAAAAGTAAATAATTTTATGTTAGCATCATAAATTAGAATGTTGGTTTGAAGCTGCATACAATAGTAGCTTAAATGCAGAACTTCCAGTTTGATTTCAGTTTTTAGTACAATTATATCCTTAAAGTGAGTGTAAGTGCCTCGAGCATTTTTTTGTACAAACATAAAGGAACTTGATTGTAATAAAAATTTGAGCTAAAATATATTGATGGTGGGTCATCTTCTTGTCAGATTTGAGAAAAGTATGGTATCAGCCTTGTAACAGTGTCTAGCACTTAGTAACCCAAATCTTCCTTGCTGAAAGTGGCCCAAAGCAAATTTAGACCTTGAGCAGATATTGTGAAAGAAACTAAAGGGAAATGCATTGGAGATGAATGAAGCGCTGTTTTTGTGGTATACTATTGTGAGAGGCAAGAACATTTCCATGAATGACCCCATTTTGTGGAACTGGTTTCTTGCTCAATGCTGAAACCACACCTCAACATGGCAGAGAAGTATTAAGATAAAGATGCTGAACCAATTGACCTCAATTATGCTCCAGAAAGCAAGATGGGGATTATACGTCTATCAAAATCCAGGAAGGCTTTGATTTCTGAGTACTTGTTTCAAAATAATGATCAAAGCATTCGAGTCCTTACAGATATATACATGTAACATATTTGAAACTGATCAACACCTTTAGCTCATTTAATATTGGAAAAATATTAATAACCGATCAAAACCACTTTAACCGAACAATTTGTAAATCACTATGGAGTGTTTGACTCAGCAGGTTTAATTATAATTCTCAAAGTTAGCTCCTTATAAATTACTCGAAATGCAGAAAATATATAAAGCAGCTTTATGAAATTGCATCCATAAGCTTTTAACAAATAATCCAAAAGATATTAATCATGCATGGACCAGGCTAGAACTTCGGAAGTTTATCTATATGGATTTATTTCAAGTGAAATGCATAGAAACACCACGTAATTGTTATTCATAGAGAATTGAACCAAAACCATTAGAAACTGCAAGATGATATAATCCTAATAAGGCATGCTTCGAATATGGATGTCAGGAAATGTAAGGATTCAAATATTGCTTCATTACAAGTTCAGAAACCAATTTTACGTAAAAAAAGATGCTATAATCCATCAGTATTGATGATTGATGCATCAAAAATACCATAACATCGTACATCAATGTGGGAAAACAATTTCTAACGAAAAATTTTCGAAAAATTAAAAATTGTATTTGGCTAAATATACATTATAGAAGAAACGATAATCTCTCCAGACAATAATTTTGCCTGTACGTAAATTTTCTGATTTTAGCAATAATAATTTTATGTGCTAGTGTTCTCGAATACAACGCGGCTTATAGCACCAGTCTTGCAACACCTGTGTACATTAGAAGAATTGAGAATTTTAGAAAGAGTTTTTATTATAAGCATTCAATGGGTCAAAGATATATTTACCAAGTGCTAAAGTCGCTAATGTTACAAGAGTACCAAGGCCGTACTGAAGAATGCGGCGTTCAACTGCTCCAATTTCTGCATGTAGGGCAGCGAACCTATTCTCATCTGCTTCACGTCGCTGGACAGAAGCTCTCTCTCTCGCAGCAAGCTCTGCCTGCAATAATGCAGAATCTTTCTGATCGGCAGCAAGAAGATCAGCTTTCAAATTCAGCAAATCTTTCTGGTAAATTTCTTTCATGTGTCTTTGCGCGATATCAAATCGCATTGTCGCATTAAATGTCTTTTCACTAAGTTCAGAGTTCAAATTTAGAAGATCTTGCTTGGTGGCCAGAAGCTCTGTTCGGTGGGCTGTTGACTCAGCTAAAGCGATTTTCACTTGCTTCATAATTACAACCGCTTGATCACGAGTCAATCCTGCTCGCTCAAGCTCAACAACAAAGTCAAAAGTGTCAAAGACTTTCGGCACCCATGGAGGACTAATAGTAAACTTTTTTATTGTTGTTCCAGGCCCTGTCCCTCCTCCAGATCCACTTGAAATTGGATTGCTAGAAAAGTATCTGGAACGAAAAAAACAGATCGCAGATTTTCCATACATCTTATTCGAATGAAGAACAGAAAATGCCATCACTCAAGTATCCATTATTTTGTTCCACAAGGTTGCGTAGGTGTATGAGTTAAGGAAATAACCTTTTTTTTCTTTTTCTCTAACGACTATAAGAAACATGTAGCATCACTTCATAGTGTGAGGTAAAAGCTACAACAGCAAATGTTTCATAAAATTATCCGAATTAAATCAAAACAACTGAACTATCCGTTTACAAGGAAACAGATCGAAATGATGCTCAATCTCATCCAAAGTTTATTAAAAAGAAGTTACATCCATTATCCAGTTGGAAAAAATGTCAAAAAAATATGAAATACACCTAATGAGCTGTGAAATGTTTATGTTTACGGGCCGATTAAAAAAAGGATGCACAACTACACTTAGTTCCAAATTTGGTGTTATTACACAATCGAGTGCTCTTACACAAATATATGATGTGAACACTAATTTGGGCCTATTTTTATTCTTAGCTCTTCTCGCATCAATTTTTGACTGATTTTCATCTTTTCTAGGTAGAATGATTGAATTAAAAAATGATGCCAATATGGTTAGAGCTGTCAACTGCCACTTCCATGTAAGTTAATTTTGACTGCTAGCTGCCATTGACTGTCCTCTGACTGCCACATGCCTTAAAAACAAGTACTTGAAGAAAAGAAAAATGTATGATAGTTGTTGGGACTTAAGCAGATGTAGTTGCACAGGCTTGAACAAAGCAAGTTCTAGACTTTTTCAGTACAAAGACAAATGCACAATATATTTTGTAGTAAACATTCATAAATAGTACTACATGAATAGTAGTAACAGTAGTAGTTCAGATGCTTGCATAACTCGACTTAATTTGTGTAGTTTATTTTGTATTATGTTGTTTCTGCCACTAAACAGAAACAGCAGCATTAAATAATAGGTGTTTCCTGTTAACTTTTTCTTGTTTTGTGCTCAAATTCCTTGTGGAGATTTAGAATATTGTCCTTGTTCTGTGTATACTTTTACCTGGTTAGTTCTGCCATTTTTCCATTAACACGTTTGATTAACCAGTTCCTGACAATAGTAATATAGAAATGTAAGGTAAAGGTGAATTACTTTGGAACAAGAATGACAACTTTTCTTGATTAGTTTTGACAAATTAGCAATCAATGGTGACTAACTGGATATCTGTTCACAGCAAAGTGTAATCAGTCATGAAAAATTGACTCCTGTTAAGACTTTTATTATCAAGTATAACTTCATGAAAATGCACAAAGAAACACAAATATATAAAGAAACATTCACAAAAAAAAACATGAGATACAGGGGTGAACATAACACATAATATTGTGACTTAGCGTATAAACTACAACTTGCATGGTCAAAAATACTCTCTGAACATATCTCGAATCTATAATATTTCTTGTATAGTTGAATCTAGTTTATTTTAGATGCAGCAATCCTAGCAACCTCTGCTTTTGGTAAATAACCATTTTAACTTAATTTTGTGTATGCATACATCTATTCTAATTTGTTATTAGAAATGCAATAGTCAAAACGCAAGAAAATACCGACAAAAATTTGCACAGATACGTTGCATTAAGCAATTTGCATTGATAGGAGTGATAACATTTTATCAACACAACAAAAATACATGTAGCCTAATTATTCAGAATGTGTGACTCTCCTTGAACTTCTATTTGAGTGGCTCTCCATGAACATTGTAATTGTACAAATCCTGTTGAATCGCATAATTGTACAAATCTTTTTGAATTGTACCACAGCTACAAACAGAACTAGTACTTTAGGAAGTTAATTCCTAACATTTGTTATTTTAAAAGATAACTAAACTTGATTAAATCAAAATTTGTTGTAGGATTTCAATGCTTTAATTGCTGCCCAATTTTTACAAGTCAATGTTCATTTTGATTTTAAAGTGTTTGGAATTGTAAACCTGTTAATGTAGATCAAAAGATGATGTGGTACTCTTTTGACAACATAGAGATTTGAGAATCACTACCAGACTTTCATCAAATTAATCCAGTGGCTGTTATTTTTCAGTTAACTCATTGCCACTGCCAAAGAATCTGTTAGTCATTGGTAGTAAGTTATACAGGCAAAATTGTGTCAGATGTAATTTCAAGCACATTAGTGTTCCTGTAAAACTATGCACTACCAATGCTATTTTCATTTCCACAAACACAAGTGTTCATTTCCAAGTAAAAAACAAGAGCACCAATAGCATTACTAGCACTTAGTTAAAATGAGTGTAAGAACTTTAAACAAGAAAATCTGATTGAAAAATTAAATTAGCTTAAAATTTGAATACCTGGAAAAATTTCAGCTACAATTTTCTAGTATTTTTTAGCTTCAATTATTCCTGATAATCAAACTTTTTTGCAGCTATTATTTGGACCTGAAACTAATTAAAAATAAGGAGCATCTCATGAAATAGTGAAATGCAATAAATATCTCTCTCATTTTTGTTGCTTTCACCATTTCTAGTTTTACTATTTATTTTCTTATCATGAATTCAATGCAAGGCAGTTGACAACGGTAAAAATGAGATGATTTGCTTTTGACTAACATCAGACGCAGGTTTAGTTGCTTCATTGACCATTTAAGCAAAGTGTACAAGAGGTAGAAGCAGTATTGAATTATTGGCACTAATATTGCTCAGTTCTAATTTGGCCAAAATTATTATGTAGCTATTAATCACAAGATTTTAAAGGATTTAGAAAAGGCTTGTTTTACAAAGTCGTTTCATATTTGCTATTTGAAAAGAATGGCTCAATCACAGCAGCAATTGGCCCATGACGATTAGGGTGAATACTGAGCTTCCGCAGAGCAACATGCAGTCTGCTTCTTACAATAGAAGGGAGTTGATGGGCCTTATTTTCTAACACTAAAGCATAGACAAATGGCATTACATGGCTTATATATTTGCATTCTTCAATCATTTTTGTTGCAAATGACACTAATTCCATAAAGATCTCACAATTTAGTATTTCTGCGATGTTTTGAACACTTTTCATTGTTGAGGTCATAACATAAATTATACATCTCTCTGATTCAACATGTAGAGCATAAGCATAAGCACCATTCACGTCTCCATTGTGCAGTAGACTTGACACATATCTTTTCATTTTGCTTTTACTATCATATTCTAGAAAGCACCTAGATCGATTTCTTTCAAGATTAACTTTATATTTTGGATCATTCACTGAGAAAGTATCGTTATTTGCTATTAGAGAATTGATAGTCTGCATGCGATCTTCTATGTTTGTTAGAAATTCACGTAGCATTCTCGACGAAATACCATGTGGAGATCCCATCATCGCTTTCATCTGAGCATCATTTTCTTTCCTACCTTTTCTAGAGATTACTTTTTTAATTAGTCTTTGTATCATTAAAACAATATTTGTTATTATAGCCATTGAAACTGAACCCTTGTTTCTGCCATTTTTGTACGATGAAGTTCTATGTTCAGAATCTGCAGGTGAATATTTACAAATTTTTTTTGCCTTTTGTTCCTTTATAGATCCTGCAGAGGGAAAAATGAAATTATTGTAGCCAGATTTATGCAGTGAACAAATTTTGGCTGAGCTTTGAAATCGAGTTATGAGCTTCAAAGCTGCAACAGATGCTTTTCTAACAGATTTAACACTATCTCGTTTCCCATACTCTAGAGCATCAACTAATGTATTAGTAGAAGCATGTAAGAGAACAGACAAAGTATCATTGCTTATGGATATGTCAATTAATGCTGCAATGAGTCCAACTGCTGCAAGCCTATCCCGCCAGGAAGTTACAGAAACTGTTTCATCACATCGATTCTCTACTAGTGGCACTATAAGATTTAATTGTGGAGAAAGTAACATACTGATATGAGATATGATGACGGGGCAAGCAGCACAAAATGACGAACATATTGAGCCTCGAACATCACTTGATTCAGTTGCAATACAAGCCATATTACTTAATGTCTGTAGTAAAGGTGCGCTAGGAACTTGCACGCCAGGCATGCCCTGACGACCTGCCATAAGTACTTCAAGTAATACTTCCATCAACTTTTCACAATGAGCAACTGTATTTACGATATGCTTTTCCCATAATTTGCTCAAGGTTTGCAGGTCAATATCAGAAAATGATTCGATATACCAATCAATTGGAAGTTTACACGTTAAATTATGATGCTGAAGATTGATATATGGTCCTAGCTTAGAGCTTCTTTTCGTGCCTAGGAAATATTGCCTATTTGGAGGATATAGCGTAATGCTGCATGAAATACCACCTTCGTGTAATAAACATGATATCTCTTTTAGAACTTCTTCTTTGGGATCAAAACCAACATTTTTATTGGAATTAAGCGAATGCATTGAAAAGATTTTTCTGTTTATAAACAATGGACTGGGTAGAGGAATGTATTTTACACAGGCAGCCACAGATGTCCGCACATCTCTTTGCGGATGTTTTAGCGATGAATGGATTCTTTCTAGCAGTATTTTAATAGGAATAGCCTCTATAAGCAAGCAGGATCCAAGAAAGTTTCCGCATAATTCTTTGAGGTAAAAAGTATCAGCATGGCCAAGTAACTCAAATATATAATCCAGAAATTTACTTCCCCATTTAATCGAGGATTCTTTTTGACGCCACACAATAATTTGTAACAGACTCAAAATATACTTATGTGTTTCTCGTGAAGTAGTACATCCTGTTCTAAGTGCAGTTTTTATTAACAAGTCAAATTGATCTGGAGTTGCAACACTAATCAAGGCATACAACGCTTCAAACGCCAGAAATCTTGTGCTCTGACACTCGAGTCGCTCGAAATAACAGACTATTTCTGCATTCAAAGAGTTTGTAAGTGGACATCTCAATAAATTATATGAATTGCGATTTTTCTTCAATCGTGCCAACGTTTTAGACCCCTAAAATTAACGATGATATTATCATTTTATTATCATTTTAAATAATAATTTGAAGATGCACAAGCACATGGACCTTCGCGGAAGGCAAAATAGCGTCCATATTCATCATATTAGCAAAAACATTACTATTTATACTTATTTTGGCGTTATAACTCGATTTGCAATATCGTAACATTTCTTTTATAGAATAGTTTAATATCATTTCATTGGTTCGCGAAAAATATTGAATTTTTTGGTCATAATCGAACAATTCATTTTCTAGAAAATAATTTAATCTATAATTTCAAAATGCAGTTCTAATCCATATTTCATATATTCATAACTAATCCCATTGTCACTTATAATAGAATGAATATTATAGAAAAATTCACCGGCGCTATTGATGCTGTGGTTGATGGCGCGAAAAATTTTTTAGTGAAGAAGCTAGAGCCTGAGGTAGATATATCCTAGTTGCCATCAATTTTTTGTGCACCTAATATGCACGATTCACCTCTAGGTTCTTGAAGAGATTACTGAAAGAGTTAAAGAGTACCAAGCAAGGACACTAAAAGAACTTCCGGAGGAGTGTGAGAGAGTCGTTAAAGAGCAAAGCTCCGAAAATGCAGCAGCTTGGGCTATCAACAGAGTTAGTTCGTCTTTTTCCATAAATTGTATGTAATTGCAGTATTTAAAACCATAAAAATTTATTCACCAGGTCCTCGGTGACGACACCTCTGAGCTAGTGGATAAAATTGTTGAACTCATGAGGCCAGGTATCGATGCAGCAATAGATCAACTAAATTTGAAAGCTACTGAAATTGTTATGGCAAGAGTTCGAGATGCACTTGATGTGGATGGAGACAGTTCCGACGAAGAAGAGGAATCGAAGAAACCAAATAAATCTCGTGAAATTATTAAATCAGATTCTCGTGAAATTACTGAATCAGATTCTCGTGAAATTACTGAATCAAATCCTCGTGAAACTACTGAATCAGATTCTCGTGGCGTCGAAGCTGACTCAAATTCTCGCGATGCTGATGAGATTCCAGCCTCATCGCGTGGTGGGCTAGAAGAAATTAAAGCAACTACAAAAAGTACAAAAAAAACAGTGAAACGAGCAAAGAATTTAAAAGAAAGACTTCCTAAAATAGAAGCTAAAACGAGAGAGTTTGCTCACCCAATATTTGAAAAGTTGCAAATTGAGATACAAGAACTTGTACCTCCCACGATTCGTTTAGTCCTTAAAAAAAAGTTTGAGGAATCCAAAGAAGTAGAAGATAGTGATAAAGAGAGTGACAGCGATAGTGATGATGATAAGGACCGTAACATCTTTTCTGGGGGGAAGCATAAAATCAAAAAGTGGTTCAAAAAGGCCTCGGATGACACAAAAGATGCTGCCATAGATACTCTAATCAATATGGTTGATGATCCAATCTACAAGTTAATTGACGAGGAAGTGGCTGAGCTAGAGGAGTCTTCTATCACTTCAGCTTTTGCATCAATCCGTAAAAATTTGGAAAAGTTTCACCTGATAAAAAAGGACCCTCCTGTAAAACCATAGTCACACATGGTTTACAAATTTTTGGACAGATTCTCAATATCAGGCTTGCTGTTCGATTTCTGAATCCTTTAATAAGTGCCTCAGTGCAAACACAAATTTTCATGAATTGTATGTACTTTTGCATGTCCTTACATTTTCTTCTTTTCCTACAAAACAAATATCTTTTCCTTATTCATCAATTTTCTTTCAATGAATCTTTTTAGTAATATTTTATGCATGGTTTAAAATCCTGGTATTGAAATTGAAAATTGGCTGAAAAATTTACCAGTATAATTTTTTATATATCCAATGTGTTCGCAATTTTATCTCTTTTCCTGGAATCTTGTTTATGTTGATTAGATTTATAATTTCATGTACTAGATGTATTAACATTTTTAGCCATTTTGAAAATGAATTTCAAAATTTGGGTGTTTAAGATTAAGTCAATCTAACATCGAAGGAAAATGAACAATCAAAGAAGGAATGAACTGATTCTCGCTGTCGATTCATTTAAGGTTAACTTTTTTTTAATTAGCCCTTTGTCGTGGAATGAGTTATGCAATTTTACATTTGGGGGAGGGAGGGGGTATAGCCAGTAGTATTCTTACAATAATTTATGTTCAAAGAGAATGTGAGATGCCACACATATCTTCTCTCACTTATCTCCGAGCTTACAAAAAATACAATAGTATTACGCTGCTTAATTCTCCTTGAAACGTTAAAATTAATATGGTGCAATGTTAAAAAAATTGAATTTTTTACTTAGAGTTATGAAATTAATCAATTGATTTTATAACATTTTAAATGATGCCATCCTGTCCAGCACTGTTAGAACTAATCCTTTATAAATGTCATTACACGGAAAGAACATACGCTTTACAATAGAAGAGAAATATAATTTTTGAAGAATAACCTCTATAATAAAAAAACATTTGAATGCTCAAAATTTGACTCATCACGTATATAACCATATTGCAGATATAAGGAAATAAATATTATTTTTGCATAATATCTACATTATAAATTGGATCCTCCACATACTACAGCCAACGACAATTGAGCTCACAATGATTTCTTCACTCATCCAAAATATAAATGCATCTGGGGCAGGATCTCTTGAAGCTACACTTAGAAAATCTTCGATGAATCTTGGGAAGTAATCTGTCTTGGCACATCAGCAAATACCTGAATAGTGAAAATTATTTTATTTCATAGAATGGGTAATAATAAGATTAAGTAATCGTTTTGTCCACATATTTTTGTCTTTTGGGGGTATACAACCAGAGTAGGCACAATGCCTCCAAACAAACAATTCCGGCAAGAAGCACGCATCATAAAGAGTGAATTTTCTGCAGTAATTGCTATACCAATGTTCGACGACTAGTGGAAACTAATAATTATATATGACCTTATAGACGTTTGCATTCTCTCTTGTAGTAACATTCATCTGCCTGGGTAGTCTTTATTTGGCCTTTTCACCAATTAACCTTTTTTAGAATAATTGTTTTAATATTATCATGCAATGATAAATGCACATGATGATACTGATCATGTTGATATCAATAAGCAGTAGTCATTTTTCTCTTTAAATGAAAATTGTAAATGAGAACATTTTGAATATCGCATTTAACAGCCAAATCTCTGTAATAAAAAAATGTTAAAAATTCCTGTAGAATTTACTGAAATTTTGCATTGATTACTTTGCTACCCAGTTCTTGAAAAACATTATCAATGATAAGTACAAAAACTGTGGCTGCAAGAGTTGTAGAAATACATACCGAATCAAAAGTTTGTATTTCAGGATGCTGTGCTAGTATATCTGCAGGGATATCACGGTTGTCCAATAGCTCTTGTACATATTCCCATGTGCCCACATATTTGTAAATATTTCCATCGTTTTCAAGGAAAATTTGAGGGAACGATCGCACTTTACTCATGCCAAACAAAAATTCTCTTTTATCGCGGCTTTCAGCGAGGGAACAATCCAGCTAAGAGAAAAAGTAGAAGATAAAAATCGCGCCGTTGAATGGACAAATTCCAATAAAAATTCATCGATCCAAACCAATAAACTACCTCTTCAAACAAAATCCCTTTCGAATTGAAAAGATCAAGACATCGTCGTTGATCTGATTCCTGACTAGAACTCAATCCAAACTTTGAAATTAATACGACGACTTTTAGAGATTTAGTCATTGGCAATGTGGGTATTGATCCACTTTTTCCACGAATTCTCAGTGGGCCCATGTCACTATAAATTTCGAACAATCAGTATTAGAAAGAAATTAACTGTCCTCGATTGTTTTTTGACACTGATATAGAAATGACGACTAAAATTTTTCGTGCTGGGAAATAGGTTTGCTCTTGAGTATGGGCGATCCCACTTTCTTCTATTTCGTAGTAAGGCACTAAAATAATAATTTATCAACGGAATTCTGTGCTTGTCTCTTAAATGTCTGAGAGGCAAGTTTTCAACTGATCTAAAAAATTATTTCCCTTGGAAAATGTGTAAAAAAAAGAAAGTAGACAAAAATTTACCTTTCGTTCATGTTCCAAAAGTTTTGAACATAAATTCATCCTTTTAGCCCGCTTTGAAACAATTCTTTTAATAACCAATTAAAAGAAAGCAATTTATATGATTTACGAAAAAAAGTCATTTGTCGATTGCATTGTTTTGATTGGATGGATTAAAATTATGGACTACAATTATGATAGGATTTTGTTTTGATATAAACGATGAGAAATCGTGTCACTAAGAGCATAAAAATTTGTTCGAGAGCAAATCCATTATTGCCAATATGGCTTGCTTGTCGGCCGAACATGAGCATTTTATATTACTATTATTTCAGCTAATTGGTGGAATTTCGCTTTTCAAGATTGTGATAAATCTTTTTGGAGCACTCTATAGAGTGTTTCTTCGTCCGTCAAAAAATTTACGAAAATTCGGTGAATGGGCTATTATTACAGGGGCGACTGGTATGATTTAACCGGAAAACTATCATCAATAATTTTAGCAATCATTAATATTCAATTCGTATTAGATGGCATTGGTAAAGCACTTTCTTTTGAGCTGGCAAAAAAGGGACTGAATATTCTTCTGATTTCGCGAACCGAGGCAAAGCTTGTCGCCGTAGAAGCTGAGATTCTTGCTAAATACTCAAAAGTTAAGGTCGAGCATCTTGCGATAGATTATTCTTCCTTCAATGAGGAGGCTCAGGTAAGTCGTTTCATTGGTTATAAAATTCTTAAAATCAATTTAGCTCATCATGGTATATTTTTTTTAATTCTGGTTAGGGAAAAGTATCGAATGCAGTTGCTTCGAAAGACATTGGTGTACTAGTCAATAATGTAGGCGTGAGCTATCCGTATCCAAAGTTTTTCGACGAATTGAGCGACAACGAGCTTCAATCTTTGATTACCCTCAATGTCCATTCTACAGTGAGTATGACTCGACTTATTCTCCCAGGAATGCTCTCTCGTCGTCGTGGTGCTATCGTTAACATGGCTTCTGGTGCTGCAGTTGCCCCTACTGCCTTGCTTTCTGGTTACTCAGCTGCTAAAGGTTTTGTACTGAAGCTGTCTGAGAGTCTCAATGCTGAGCTCAAACCAAAGAACATACACGTGCAATGCCAGGTTCCATTACTGGTCGCTACTAAGGTAAAAAATCTGGCGTATTAATTTTACATCGAAGAGTAAAACTTGGTGCCATTACCTTCTGAGAGCAATTTATTTCATTTTTTAGGTCTCAAACATGTCACCGCTTTCAGATAACATATTTAAACATAACTTTAGTGGTTTGATTCATTGAGTCATGAGCCATATTTATCAAGCATTTTAGTTGAGAAATAGTTAGATCGTGGGACAAAGTTAAATTTATGCATCTTATTCGTAATCAAGTATAAATGATTTATGACCATATCTGTAATAACATCTTGTTACTTTCCTAGCTTTCCAAAGTTCGAAGAGCAACATGGGATAAGCCTTCCCCCTCTACCTATGCTAAGGCTGCAGTGCGAAGTATTGGTTATGAAGCTGTTTGCTCTCCATGTTGGAGTCATGCCTTGCAGCTATTCGTAATGGACACTCTGCCTTTTTATTTGGTCAATAAGTTCACGTACAGCATGCATCTAGGCTTGAGGAAACGGGCAATGGCCAAAGCCAGCAAAAGTGCATAATACTTTAAATTGTTTTCATTAAGCTTGTGATATTTTTATGTAGTGCTATGGTTGCAGCAATATATTGTTATTTAGGTAAGCAGGCACAAATGTTGCTGCTACAGTTACAGTAATTAACTTTCAATAAAGTTTTTTTATTTGAAACAACATCATTAACATTCAAACCTGTAGAATTCACGAAACAATTGTTTTAGTACCTTAAAACATACCATTGGTAGTTGACATAACATTGCGTGCTAGTTAACTTGAAGAACTTGAGTACACCTCAAAGCTATCATCGAGAAAAAGGTCATAAGAAACTGAAGCCAAAATATCATGGTAAAAAAGTAAAATAATCTGGCTCTAAAAGTCTGTTGGTCGGTTTTCTACCATCCCAACAGGTCATTTTCTGTAACTTGGGGGGGTTCTTTGCAAGTTTTTTACGTATGTGTCGGAAATAGGTAAAATATGCCCCCAATGAGAGTTCACAGCTATAGAGAAAGACTCCAGATAATGCTAAATCTTTGAACGAGGCTACTCTCATGTATTTCTCATAAGAGTTTTGCCTCAACTTTTCTTGTGAATGAAGTACACTCAAAAAGTTCAATGAATATTATGAATTAAATCCCGTAGCATTAATCCAATAAGGAATCAGCTGGCTGAATTATTCAACGTTTAGAAAAATGTACGAAGCTAATTCCTTAGCTTGAATATTAAGAACAGAATATTTTTGCATTACTTTAAGAGAATGAAAAAGTAAGAAATAAAGAAACTCAAGACCTACAGCACCAATTTTAAATGTTAATATTTACGCTCTTGATGTGATCATCAAAATCTGGACTCTACGTGGGCATGTTAAACGGGCTTATATTTCTATTGTATTTGAATGTGCATAAACTGACTAATGGATTCGAACAAGATTTATGCAAGCATTTGCTTGAGTTTAAATAAAATAATATAGAGGCAAAGTCAAATTTCGCGAATTGCTGATTATATTTAAATATAAGCAATATCTGTTATACCTTTCATCAGCAATTGAGTTTCTTGAGTTAATAAGGTGTCTGAGATTTTCCACAAGAATATCTGAAATGCCTAGAAGTTTTAGAATTTTATTGCATCTCATGTAATTGAATTGTAAAAAAACGTAACAGCTATCAGTACAGAGAAAAAGTAATAGCAACTTCAGCATCTGAGCAAGCAAATTCCAGTAAAATCTTACAAGCATTTAGTTAGGAATGTTTCAAATCTTAGAATGTAATTTATAATATGAACATTCCATGTAATAGCAAGTGTATTTTATAATTTTAATAATTTCAATGCTTATTCAAGACAAAGCTGATGGAAAATTAGTTAATACGTTGAATGGCTTGGAAAAAAATTACAGGCTGTGGATAGAGGACCGGCCTTGTAAACATACATTTAACAGGCTATGTAATTCAGTCATTTACCACCAATGCTGCACCTCAATGTTTGACTCCGCCATGATATAAAACTTGGATAATGAAAAAAATGAGTTCGGGCATTTGTTATCGTCATATTCAAAATGGCCAGAAGAGTAACGACACAAAATAAAAAACATAAATGTCGATAGAAATTTCATTCCGCATATAAACAATTTTAGCCTTAGTATTCCTTGAAGTCTTCATCAGGAACTTCATTATCGGCGTTCCAGGACGGGCGATCATTCAGAAACGAGAGATAAGCATTTGCAGCTCTGTTACCATAGCTTCCTGTTCTTCGTGCAGTTTGCGCACGATTCACTACTTTCTTGCGTAGCGCTTCTTGATATTCTTCAGGACTCATCGCAGCCATTCCTTCGATGATGTACGACTTCACAGGGAAAAAGAGCCATTTATATGATTTTACTTGTACACTCAACAAACAGTGATATTTTCATACTCACATTAGCTGTTCCCGGGGCAATCCCGTATCCTTCTGAAGGATCCCATGCTGGTCCTTCACTTTCAAAGTCATCTTCGCTGTCAATGTCATCATTATCGTCGTCAGAGACAGGCGATATTGTCTCTGCCTTAGCATTATTAAGATCGATTGCATGACTTTCAGCGAGGTGAGGCTTTGCATCAGCAATGATTGCACGAGCCGATGCCTCAAACTGATCAAACTGTTCTTGTTTGAGTGGCTTTCCGCTAGCTAAACGTTCTGACAAAATAGAAATAGCTGTATTGAGATGTTTCTCCAACTCGAGAGTGTGACGCTCATCGGATGGTGACGATATCAGTTCAGTCTGCACGCTTGGCTCAAGCGCCGATATATTTTTGCGCGTCTTCGCTCTAGCTTCGCGTAGCTTTTCCGCATATGAACTTTCCCCTCCGTTCATTGATAATCCCACATGACGAATTTGAACTGAGGAGGATATTAAAAAGCACTGACAAATAACTGTGAAAGAGAAAATAAAGATGCCCGACAGAAGATTCATAGCAAAATTCGCCGTTTGAATGAGATTTAATTTTAGTCATTATCAAACATGCAACCTACCCTTAAAATTAACATAATTTCATCCATTTCCTAAGCATTTATCATTGGCCGAATTTTTAAACTTAATTTAAAGTGACCAATAGAATCAATATTAATCTAATTCTGAAAGAATGTAACCGTTCTATATAGCAACAGTTTGTACAAATTAAAACTTTGCTATCCTGCACAGAAATTTTATAAAATGGATGGCAAAGTTACGAGTGAATCACTGCGTGAACGCGTACGCCAAGGATTTAGTCTTTTTGAGAGGGATAAAAAAGGAAAATGTAGGGTTTTAAATACAAGTGTTAACAAATGTGCTAACACCAAATTTTTGACATGAAAAGGTTTTATTATGAGAGAAGATCTGCGAGCCCTTATCAGATATCTTGGAATTTATCCAACTGAAGAAGCACTTAACGCCAATATAATACCGTTATTCTTTGAAGATATAGAGAGTACTACGTTAGCATACGATATTTTTGAAGAAAAAGCTCTCAATCTTCTTTCGAGTCGTATATGGGAACCTGATTCTGAGGACATACTTTTATATGCATTTAAAAGTTTAGATGAGAGTAGCGGTGGCTTCATTGATGCTAGTCGAATGCGAGAACTACTCCTTAGTAGAGGAGAACCTTTTCTAGATACGGAACTGGAGTCTTTTATGAGTGCTTCACGAGATCAACGCGATGGACGAATTTATTACGAAGATTACATTGCAATCCTGCAGTCCCGACACTAATATTATTATTCTAATCACAGATACTTGTGTTCATCATGTTAAACTCAGCAATATCTCGTTACAGTGCAATAGGTCACCAGCTGACAGAATCAAAGTGGTTTAGTTGAGAAAAATAACTGAAATTTTTTCAGGAGTCTTAGTTGAGTACATGCTAAAAGCAAATGTAGCTCATAATAAGTTTTCCCAATGTTAAATAATTTTATATATATTTAAATAAATTGTATTCAGTTTACATATACTTAAATAGAAAAGGTGGCTTTACACTTCTGTTGGAAATTTCACTAAACCCCAAAAAATATTAAAATTTTTGAAGCTTTTTTCTTACACATTCTATGATATTTCCATGGAAAATAGTTAATATTCGAACAATATTTCCAGTGACAAATGGATAAATATGTTGAATGAATCTTTCCGATTAAACTTCGAATTACTTCAATATTTTTATTAAATAGCGGAATCACTTGCTCATTCTGTGGGTATTCTAGGCGAATTGGCATCTTATTACTGAAATTTTTGCCTTGGATTTTTCAGCATTTCGAAAAAAATTGACCATATCTAAAAGTGATTTAGAAACTCAGTTACAAATACTTGAGTTCAAAAGAACAATTTGAATTTTTGTTATTTCATTGATCTAGCAAAAAAAAAGACTATATTTCATGCTTTATACAGCAAGTCATTGTATTAATGCTGCACTAGTCGTTTCTCACCAATAGAAATCAAAGAAAATTTTCAAATCTGCTATTGAAAACTTCCTTTACTGTCCAATCTTATATGAACTGTTGCCATTTTCATCAATGCGTAATGCAGCCATGAGCTATACATAAATATGTCCATAGAAAACGACATACGCTGTATTTATACTTTTGGTGATGGGACTAACTCCTCCATGACGCTCTCTAGTTCATTTACAACGTGCAAAGCACCAGTGGATCTACCGTGCTTATTATAAGCTGTTCGTGTTGCCATTCTTACAACGTGGCAAGCTAGATATGAAGCCATTAGACTGCTGTATACAAATTCTCCACTTGTACCTTCGTTTAACATCAGTTCATCACTTGAAACCTTGATAAAACATAAAGTGGCATTTTGACTGATGAATATATACAATACTGATAAAAAACTATTAATGATTTAAACTATTTTAAGGCAGATAATTTACTATGCAAAAATCATCACTAAATAATTCTCAGCATTTTTCCGATGAAAGCAGTGGCTCCATTTGAGCATAAACAAATCAAAACGATAGTGTAGAAAAAAGAGACGAATGAATGAAAACATACTTGCATACAATCACATCTAATATTTTCACAGATTCCCCCCTCTAGCCAAAGGAAATATCTTGAAAAAAATACCTAAAATTTTTAAAGATTTTTTTTACCTGAGAAGAGCTGTCCAAGGTGCTATTCCTTTGCTCATATAATCTTTTCCAGGCCATAAAAGTGCCTAGGACACCGCTAAGAATATCACCAAGTCCACCACATCTCTTCAATCCGCCCGGCACATCACATGTACATGCATTAATACCATCTGATATGTGGTCAACTGATCCCTTAAGTATAATTGTGACATTTCCTAATGAACTAGCAAGATGCTTAACTTGCTCTAGGGAAGGAATAATCGTTCCATCACCAGAAGGACAAAGAACAGATGGATCAAAACCTAATGCTGTCCATAAACGCGAAAACTCGATCACATTAGGAGTGAGTAAAGCCAGCGTATTATCACGCACAAGATCAGGATTACTTGATACAAAATGCAAGCCATCTAAACAGAAAAAGAAATTCATGATAAAAAGTCTTTGAAAATTGTAAATTGATCTAACTCTCTGTACCTGCATCGATGACTATAGGGACTTTTTGACTTCTAACTTCTTTCATTATTTGCTTCAACGCATCAGAAAGAAATGCCTCGCGACCTAAGCCAGGCCCAATGACAAGGCAATGTAGCCTCCCAAAATATAATACAACGTTTCCGGCCATTTCATCAGCCTAGTAAATTAGTAAACAATCAAAGACAGTAAAACTTTATTTAAGTATGGATGAGCATTTGACTAAGAAAAGAAAATCACATATATCATACATAGCATTTTCATCACGAAAATTTCAGCATAAATAACGAAATATAGACTCGACTTGATAGCTTCAACCGACTTGTTGATTATAATACGTACTGGTGTTGAGAGATACATTAGTTTGACGCTTATTCTTAGAATAGTATTTTTAATAAAACGATGCATGGAAAAAGTACTGCTATTCAATATCTTAAAAAAGAAAAAAATTTCACTGCCGTGAGAAGTCGAGATTTAGTCACAACTTGCGAATGCGACCTTAGGTAAAGAAATTTAAATGATTCGCACCGCTTGAAACTCAAGCAAGCCATCATCTCCTTCTACGCTGCTTCGATACACAGGAGTAACCATAAGTTCGGGGTCATAGCCTTTAACAACTACAGTATAGGAATTCGATATAAACTGCAGAAAACTTGTATTTTTCAAGATTATTGTTACCTTGCGAAGCAGTATCTGAAGTAAGCACGTAAGTTAAATCACAGCCAGAACGAAGGGAGCTAATAGCAGAAAAATAAGGTGCTCCAGTATAATCCTTGGATCCACCTAAAACGGCGACGCGGCCAGCTTGACCTTTGTGCGTATTTTTGCTTAAGGGAGGGACGATAAACTTTAAAGCCCTTAAAAAATTATCTGGACGATTGATCATATATGAACCCGCCATTACAGAAGAAGGCAAAAGATTCACAGTCAAAGCTCTATAAATAACGCCAAAGCGCATCAGATTGTTAATTTTTAATCTTGGACTAGATATAATATTTTAGCATACTTGAATTAATGAAAGAGAAATATTTCGATCTGATCTTTCGTATTGACCAATGACAAAACACGATATGACGCATCATTCAAATAAACAGCAACCTAGTAACTGCACTAAAAAATTTATGACGCTACTGACTAGCTGGATCAGAAAACTCGAACGGCAAGTGTTTATATGACTTGCCTAACTAATTCCAAAATTTATCTCTTGTATTTCGTTGAAAAATTTCTTGTTTACTGGTTATAAGACGTTTTTAAATAATTTATTAGGCTCTCAGGGTAAAGCGGGAATTTCATCGCGATAGCTAGCAACATGACTTTTGCCAAACAAACCTTAAATATTATTCATAAGCTTTCGGTAACTGTCCTTATCTCCGGGACGATATATAGTGCTTATGTTGTCGGAGCAGGAGCGTCTAATTTTAAGCGATGGCAGCGAAATCAGCAAACAATAAAATCTGAAGTTATCACAGAAAAAGATTGAAGTGTAAAGTTTGTGCATATTCAAAAACGAAAGAAAAATCCCGTCTTTCGATATGGTGTGTACGTTGCATTCTATCTATATTTATGTCGGAATTATGAAAAATTACTTCAAATTAATTGGAAAAGTTTGTTTGTGAATTTGTGACAATCCAATATAAATTGTTATTTTTTTTTAATTTGGAGCAAACAAATAATTTATTCTTGAATTTTATAGTAGTGATCATACATTTTCAGGCACTTTCGTCAGACAATTATTTATTGTATTCGTATCCGTTCAATTATGAGATTTACATTGCACCAAAGGTAACCTTGTTAGAGGTCTTGCTGCGTATTTGAAGGCTGAAAAAATGATTGGAAATTTGCCAAAAAATCATGCAATAAATCTGATGGTTTCTTTTTCTGTTGGTTGCTATAAACAGTTATTTAAAATTTTATTTGTGATTATCAATAATATATTACTTCAGCGTTCATTGCAATATTTAAATCAATTTTATTTTCAACATTTTAAGATCTCAATTTTCTCGAATAATATTGAGTTTATTTAAATTTAATCATTATGAATGCAATGGCAAAATATATAGCATTACGTATTAACTACAATTTTACAATTCTTGACCCCATTCAAGAAGCTGCACACATTGATCACTCCCATTGAAAGCTGGTAACCAGCTAAGCTCATACTTATCTGATAAGCACGGTGGCAAGAATCGTCCACCCAAAAAGTGGTATTTGCCCGAGAACTTTCTAGCGCATAATTTAGGAGCTGACAAACTTATAAGCATTTCTGGCTCGATTTTTAATGAAGGATCATTGCAGCACTCGTCGACATTCCACCCACTTGGGACGTCCACGCTGACAATCGGTACATTTGACATTTTTATTGTTGAAATGGCATGGTCAAATGGAGACCTAACTGGACCTCGGAAGCTAAAACCAAAAATGCAGTCAAGAATAATGTTGAACTCAGAAGATATTTGGTCTGCTGTAGGCATATCATTCATGAGCACTATTCCTAGTTGCTCGAGTTGAAATACTAGGTTAGTGTATATTTCTTTAGCGGTCCGTTTCGGATAATACACTTGTGGTTTGAAACCAAAATGAAAAAGGTGTCGCGCAGCTACCAGTCCATCGCCTCCATTATTTCCAGGGCCACAAACAACAAGAATTGGGCAACGGGGATATATTTTTTCGATACTACAAGCAACGCTTAGTCCTGCAAGTTCCATTAGCTGGTCAAGAGAGAAGCCTGGCGTAGTCATGAGATCTTGATCAAGGGCGTATGCTTTTTCGGCTGAGAGAAGATGAATAGGGTGGCATACTTCGAATGCGACAGTACTCTGCATTGCAAGCGAGAGTCTTGATGGTTTCAAAATATTGATACAGTTAAAAACTGCGTTCGCAAAGTAGGCGCGTCGCATTTTTACATATTAAAATGACAATTTTGAGAAAAAAATGATACCATCTACTTCAAAGAACTTTTTACCAAAAAATTAAAATTTAACTCTAATATCATTATTTAAACTGCAATCATGCACATCCATGAGATGCGAAGCATACATATACTTCGTTCTGTTCCACTTATTTCATTTCTATATCTCCATATCTTTTTTGAACTTGGAACTCGTCATGTGAGTATCTCCTTAGATGCAGGAAGCGAGAGCAAAGTATTCTAGATGATTATATCTGAATTTCAAATTTACAGGCAAACTCATTTCAAGTTTTTCGATTTCAATATCCTCATAGACAAATTTCCTTCCAAACACACGGGCGATTGAAGTTGGCACTTGTCTCACGCGTAAAGCGGTCAAAATTACATATAGCTGATGGAAAAAGTACATCCGGTGCCGAACTCATCAATGATGTATCCACTGATATGGATGTTCCCCCCTTAACTAATATGGATGCAAAATTTTTAGAAGAGCTGATGAAAAACTCCGATTTTTTGACAACTTCGTCATGGACCGAAGTTCAGATGCACTACCTTGCTAATATTGAGCGAAATTTGAATTCAACTATTGAAAAAAGCTATGATGAAAGTAGAAAATATTCGTCCAGAACGTTTCAAACAATCGAAGATTATACGTTGCGATGGGGTGAACTCATTGCGAAGATTGTGTCAGTTCTCAGTTCTGCGACCATTACTGTGCGAAATAAGGCAAGTGCTTTCCCGGTAGTTTTTAATTATTTCTGGCTGAAATGCTTTTTTTGCAGGCAGAGCTTGATATTAAAACAGTTACTGGAATCACTGCAGCTCTTACATCTCAAGCTAATGCGGTTCGCCGAATTCTATCTTCAGTTCAAGAACCAAACTTACTTCTCACGCCAAGCTCATTTACTAACAATACTGAGAATATTTTATCTAAGCTGAATACACAGATAGAGCTGGCGCTAATAGAAATTGGGTCCAATCCATTTAAAAGGGGATTTGGTTCTCCAGAACTATTGAATTCACTCAAGGGAAAACAGAATGAGGTATAATTCTACTTAATCAATAGTTTTTTCACCTTGTAAATCTAGCATTTTTGAATTTATCTTGGAGCAGGCAGGATCGAATCGCATGATTCGTGATCGGTGGATGAGAAAAAAGATCTCCTCGGCTTTTCCTCAGGTACTCAAACATAATGATATTTTTCTCGTTTACTATTATTATGCCATTGGTCAATTATAATAAAATATTTTTTTAAATTTTCCCTCACATTATTTCACATATTTTCCTGACAGCAACTTATAAATGCTGCTGGTAAAGCGGATGACTTAGCATATGTAATCGAACAAGAGATTAAATATGAAAAGCCAGGAAGACGAACTGTCTCTGTTCTAAACAGAGTTGGCATTCCGCTTGCGCTGTCAAATGCTCAAAGCAACATTCTGTCTGGGGCATACCTGAGCAAAGATAGTAATATCTTCTTACCTGCGAATGTAAAGATGCTGGAGCCTGTTGTGGTATCTGAAATTGAATGGATATATGAGCAGTTACAGTTACGCCCGCCCATGCTTCTCACTGAACTGAGATATTGCTTATCACGTTCAAGCATAGTAGAGGCCTTCTGGAATGATATTGATAAATTGGCATACTTAGCTGAGCATGCAAAAGAAGAAACAAATATTGTAATTGAGAAATTTGAAATGCAGAACAGGTTGTGGAACTCTATTTTGTACTCTAGTTTGTATTATAATTTAAAATGTGCTAATATGATCTTTTTTCAGCAATGATTTTTATGTGGAACTTCTGAACTATCTTAAATGCACCGATGAAGCAATTCGAATGTTCACGAATAGCGTTGGCGATGCTCTCCCGTCCATTCAAAAATATACTGCAGACTTGAAATCGTGGGAGCAAATAATTTGTAATGTTGAGTTCAGCATGAACCTTAGTACCAAATTTGAATTTACTTCAGATTTGCTGGAGATTATGCGGGTAGAATCATATTCATATGCTCTGTAATTGCCATATGCTATTAATTAATATGCGAATTTTTTAATTGTGTTTTAGAATTTGAATGCATGCGTTGCCGAGCCGCTTTTTTATCTGTCTAGAGCTGTGGCTATGGCACAAAATGGAATTACATTTTTTCGATCTGAAGCAAAATTTGAAGATGTCGATGGTGTCGAAACCCTCCTTCCTGCTGTGCAATCATTCTTTTCTGAAATTAATATATTCATTTCTGACAAGAAAAATATATTTGATTTAATGGAGGCTTCAGTTATACCCCCACTACGAGAACAGTATTTAAAGTTACTACCAAAAATTGAAAAATTTGAACCTGTATCAGTTTTAAACGGGTATGAACCGTATGTAGAAGCTCAACTTGGAAATTTGGTTGTTATCAGCGATAGTGAAGCAAGTGAAAATGTCTTGTGGGATATTAATTCAAATTCTGATGGTGAATGCATGAATAATGGTATTTTTGATATTTCACCCGATGATGTTGTAGAGGTTGAAGATTCTTCAGCTAAGGTAAATTCGAACATCACTAAATGAACAGTTTGCACCAAAAATGTTATTTTAAAGCTCAAATGTATTGATTGACTTGTGTAGCCATTTGAATATTGGCAATGAAAATGACTGTTTTTCTATGTTAGGCTAAGACAGCGGTTCTAAAATCTCTGGATGTATTTGCACTGATACTCGAAAAAGCAATTTTTGTTGTACTGCCCAGCCTTGTTTCTAAATGTTGGTATGCAGGTGAACAAATGAAGCAACTTGCAACACCGCAGGGCACAAATGGATGGAAATTACATTCATTGCTAAAGGAAAAAAAATAATTAATATATAATATTTCTAAATATTTTATCTATCGAATTATTTTGTTATTTAAGGAGTATTTTTCTTCTCCAAATCTATTAACGGCCTCCAGTTGAAAATCTAGTTTGAAACGGCGGTCGAAAGCTAAAAATCCTTCCAGTTGAAAAAAATTAAAAATTGAAAAGCTGCATTCGTACTAATCACAAAAAAATTACATTAACTGAGATTTTTATGCTGCGTACTAATTTGAAATTTTAATACGTAAGCTCCTTTGAAAACTAGGCAGTGCATATGCATTAGTTACTAGCGAGTCAGTCTATCTCGTTGCACAGTTATAAATTCAGCTATAACTTACATGTATTGTGATATGGTCTGCTAAATGAGTCAGTTTTTAGTAACTACTGATTACTTTTTGTTGAATTTAAACAGCTTTAAGTAAAATAAAGTGCTATGAGCTTTTTGTTTGTATCTTTTTATTCTTTCTACTGCCCATTTGGAAACAAAATATATAATTAAATGTTTTTCATTAGTGCAATGTAAATGCTGCAATATTTCTACATGTCTGAAATTGTTTCGAAGTGAAACAGAATATAATTTCATGAAGTCGAGCGCTGTATTAAAGTATGAAAAAGGCTATTTTTCTGCAGCAACTACTGTCAAATGCAGAATTCATATTTTTTATCCACTAAAGTGTGCAATTCTTTTTGAAATCATGGGTTTCAAGTCTTGAGTTCTGCTACATTAAATGCAATCATAGTTTCATATGATTGCATTTACCTGTTGTCCATTGTAAGTTAAATTTCCAGTCTTTTTTGGCCTTTTTTTATATAAGGAAATGGGCATCAGGCCAATTAAAGTAAAAATACTAAAGTATACGGTAATGCTAAGAACAAAAAGAATATATATCCAATGATATTGTGCAATCACAATTCATGATATGAACTGAATGGTTTTTTCAGTACTTTCGTGTTTCTAGGCACATTACTATGTCGCCAAAACTATGGAATCCCAGGTAATCATATTTATTGATACCCATCTTCTAATCAAAAATGACTCATATCAAGAAACTTGAAAATACTTTATTCGAAATTGAAGCTACATTTCTGCAGCCTTGCACTGAGTAGTTAACTCAAGTACAAAATGGTTATATTCAAACTAAACAAATCATCGCCAGATGAACTAAATTAAAAAGTTTATCATAACTGAAAGCCTGAATATACTAGTATAATGCTTCTCATACTGGTGAAATACAACTAATTAAGTAGTCAAGAACTTATTTGAATAGTAAGAAAGAAAGATTTAATTCTATGATGCTGAGCTATAAGTATTTCAGATAACTAAAACACAATTTTAGTTCCCATGCTCTGGTATTACTCTGTTTAAAAGAAGAAATGCTGTACAACTGTTTTTCCAATTATTTGTGCCAAGATTTCTACTGGTTACGGTCAACCATTCCCATTCAAAAATCTTATCCATTATCTGTCATTATCTTAAACTTCAAAAGTGGTATTGGCATTTTAATTGACAGCTACCTTCCAACAATCCACGTTGTTGCAATCACATAGTTTTGAAATGTTTTCATCCAACAGAAAAATCCAATCCAGTTTCATGCAACATAAGATGCAGTTTTACCATTTGAATCAAATACAATAAGTTTATTTCAGATCTAGTTATATATTCAAAAATGCAGTTACTGTTAGAGAAGAGAAGCAAAGGTGCATATATGATATATATTACTTGCCTTACTATGATGCAGAGGCACAGCAAAAGTTAAAACAAACAAGAGACTTATAACATATATAAACTATATTGTTGTTAAGAAGAGTGAACAAAAACAAGAAAGAGTGAACTAAAACATGTCTCTTTAGCTTCTGCGGTACATGGCATTGAATGTCCATTGAATATTGGCTCTATGTAAAATCTCGTTGAAACTAGGTCAAACCCTTTATTGCAAGTAAATGCAATAATTTTCAAAGGTAGGCTTGTGGCTATTCTAAAATTGTTTAAGTAATCCTTATAAATTATCTTTGGCAGAAATAAAGCCGAGTAAAGTGGAGTAACTGATGATAGAGCCAAATCAAACAGAAATATAGTCTTGATGATTTCAGAATAATATATAACCAGTTGAAACGGAGCTTGAAGTAGAATAGAAAATAGTAAATAAAAGTTTAAAAAGACCATGATGAAAATAGGGTCAGTCATTTGTTGGTTGAACCAGCTACATGACTATTCAGAAAATGATCAAACAGATTTCCAATTAACCATAAGAAAGATGATACGTGGCAAATTGTAAATATGTACAGCAAAGGAATCCATTAAGAATTATTACAAAGGTGTTGACATATAGAATTGGTATCAGGGCACAAATGGGGTAATGGGCACAATGTGGTAAAAGAGGTAAATTGAAGGATAAAGTAGAAAAAGCATGGGTAGAATATAATTGGAACATGTACAAATAAAGACAAACATATTTGAGCAGTAAGTAACAATTTATATAGATAGTAGGACTGTCAAATATTCTGACAGCTACATGACATTGGCTCTGCATTCATCTCAATATTTTATTATAGCTGCCTTGCTTTTAATCCATCGAGAGTATCACTTCTTTCTGGATGTGAGATTGTGCACAGGGTTTTAAGCCCTTCTGTTTTGGTTAGATCTTTAGTTTTTTCTTGTGTCCTCCTGTTCATATGCTCTCCTCTCTACTACTTACATTCTTTAGGTTTATTGTTTTTCCAGTGCTTAAAATGTTCTCCATAGTGCAAACTCTAGAAAACCCAACTTCATATATTTCTTAGCTCAATGATTGCCAATTTTAAAGCAGCACAGTACACATATATTCTACAAAAATTTTCCATCATAGCAAGACCATCACTTGACTAAATAAAATACTGCATAAGGTTTGATCCATGTTGAAGCCCTAATAGCAAAAGAGCTTAGAATTCATTTAAACATCTTGGATATTTGCTACAGCCCAGCAGAATGATCCATGACACATTGGAACACTGGTTTGAATTACAAGCACTGCTTTTTTGCAAAGTATAGCACTTTTTCTGGATGGAAGAAGGAAGATACAGTAGTGTGATATAGTACTTATACGTGTGTTAGATGATGTAGCTAAGTTAAAGGGGCAATGTCCAATGTACGGCAGAGGGCAGACGAACAACAAAGCAAAGGTAAGACTTAAAATATAAAAGTTTTATTAAACTTTAATAAAATTGAAAAGAGTGAATAAAAACAGAAGACTGAACAAATAAACATGGCCCTGCTAGATCCTGCAGTATGCCCTCTTGGAGTGCCCTTAAAATTGGCTTTCCGATGAATCTTGCTGCATCTCGCTGAATATTTTGCTCCATAAACAAATGTAGAAATTTCCATAGATAAGCTTTTGGCAATTCTAGAATTATTTAAGCAACTCTAAGAAATTATCATTGACAGAAATAAAATGGGATAAAGTGGAGTGACTGTTAAGAAAGCCAATTCAAGTAGAGTGATAGTTTTGATGACAATTCTGGAATAATATCCAGTCAGTTGAAGCAGAGTTTGAAGAGAAATAGAAGATGGTAAAGAAGAATTTTGAGAAAGCATGATGAAAATTGAATGGTTCTTTTGTTGGTTGAACTGGTTGAAGCAAGTAATCCAAGAAGTTTCCAATTAACCATAAGAAAAATGACACGTGGCAAGTTGTAGTGTAGAACAAAGGAGTTCATAAATGATTGTGACAAAGGTGTTGATATAAAGGGTTTGGCATTTAAGGCACAATTTGGATAAAAGGCGCTGCTAGGTAAAAGGGGTGAAAATGTGAGAAGAAATGTGGGCAAAATATAAGTGAACATAGACAAACATTAACAAGCATAGTTGAGCAGCTATGCCATAACAATTTAAAAAGATAGCAGGACCAGCAAGTATCCTGACAACTTTCTTGATGCTTTATTCTGATTAGCAGTCCTGCAGTTGTTGATTATAACCTACCTAGCACACTACAACAACTTCCAAGAACTACAATTAAAGTTTTACATTCTTGACTTTTTTTCCTTCTATGACTCACAGCAATCTGTGATAGAATCTCTACTTCATTTTTTCTAACTACAGAAAAAATCAAAAAGCATTGCTCATATTGTTCCTGTTGATGAACTTCTTGTACTTCTGCTTAAATAACTTATACATTCAGTTTTTGCCCTTACAATTATGAGACACTTGATTAAATTATTAAAAATAAGTTTTAGATCAGTGTTTGATGCAGAAACCTCTCTAGTGAACAGAGCTTGTTTTCTTGCCATGACTATAAGTACACTTATTGTACAAACTTTCTTGCAACTGAAAATTTTCATCATTGTACCTATACTTTTCCCTCAGTATGAGCAAACTCTATGCTATATGGACACTTTTTCAATATGTTTACATTAGCTAACCACCTGCATTGTCTTTGTTGAATGGCTTTTTACCATGAAAGTTTTGCTATGACTTGGTATTCTAATCTTGCACTTCAGTTCTTGTTAGAAAAAAAGAGAGAGAGAGTTAAGAATATACAACGCGCTGTGAATGTAATCACAGCGCGAGGGAACAACAAACAAGAAAAGGAAGATAGAAAAAGAAAGTATATTAATTAGCAACTTCTACTTATCACACGCTATGGGAGCGTGCCGCTAGAGCTAGCGTACTTCTGCTGGGAGAAGTAGAAAAAAGAAGTGATTTCAAGGAAGCAAAACGCACAAGAGTTTTAAGAATTCCAAAGAGCCTCTTCAAAATTGCAAAGAAGTTTACAGGAAACCAAAAGAAATTCCAATTTCAGTCAGTGATGTGAAAATACTGCAATTGCGAATAGATCGGAAATATCGGTAAAGAAACTTCATGGAATGAACTGTCGGGTTTATAGGACGGATCCTGCAGAATCACGGGTAGACGGATTGAAAATGGAAATGAAGTATATTGTGATTCAAGAAAGATATGGACGGATACAATGGGTCACGGGTCACAATCTGTAGTGGGGAATTAGAGCAGTAACACATAGAAATCCTAACAGTTCTAGTCTTACCATCTTAAATTCTAATCAACTTGTACTATTACCTCCTTTAGTTTATCCAGCAACCTTTTTTGTATTTTTACAAGCTTATCTTCATTGAGTGCTAATATTTCATGGTGGCTTTGAAAAATTAAACTGCTTTAATTTTTCACTCCTAGATGACCTTACCTCAATGCATTAGATAATTATTTTGCATTGCAGGTTACAATAAAACTCAAATCAGCTTGGTTATTATTTCTTTGGTTCAATGGTATAGTCATTTACTTGCCACTCTATGTTACATGTCTGTGGTCATATTTCATCTCAACAGGATTTAATTACAATCTCCTGTCCACTACTGAATGCATTGTACTCTGTTTAGGGAAAACTTTTTTCTTTGATCATTTCTTAGACTAACTGAGTAATACTTTTGGTTTAGATCTTATTTCAGATATAGGCAATGAGTGGTTAATTGTTTTCCCCTCAAAAAATTTTGAGCTTGCAGGCCTCAAAAATTATAATAAGGTGGAGAAGATAGTTTCAAAATAAACATTTTTAAAGTTAACGTAATCTTTTGTTGGAATTTTTATACTCAATTATGTTCAATTGGCTACTCTAGGCAAATTCAAAAGTAATGATATTTTGGTCATGTTTTATTTAGAGTAATTTGAGTACATTCATAGTACAAACTCAATTTTTCTAAATCATTCTTATCCAGCCACTAAACAGGAGTTAAATGCTGTAAGTTCAAGTAAACCTTGATTAAGTTTACTTCTCTTGGCCGCAAAACGTATACTGTATGCATTTCTTTCTGCACAGCAATTTTTTAAAAACACTGCAACAGTTCAAAAATGAGGGACATATTACAAATGAATGTAATTTATGAACACATATGGCTTACAGGACCATGCTGACTCATTGTTTAGCATATACTCAAAATGTAAACTTTTAATTCAAATTCACCAAATTACAAAACTACTTGTTGATATGGTTGCTTTTATTTTTTTGCATGCCACTTTTCCCACAGAGAAAAACACACATTCCGGTGCCTCCTTCTTTTTTACGTTACCTGAGTTATTTTGAACATTTACAACAGATAGGGCATGATACAAATAGACACTAAAAAGAAATCAAACAAAATACTACTGCATTGCTAGAATTGAACACTAGTGATGCAAGACAAACAAGTATCAACTGTGTAACTAGACGTTAACAGTTGCACTGTGGCACAATTCTATTGCCAAAATTAAAGTTAAAACATGACATCAGTAGTAGAAATTCTAAGTAATACGAATGACAAATCTTCAAGAATCTTTAAAATCTTCAGTAAAAATAATGATGCAGCTGAAGTAAAACATGATTAACCAGTTAATGGTTAATTTCTAACATAAAATTTTTGGTTTAATATCAAATCTATGTATTTGGTACTGCCAGTATTTACATTGTAAACTTATATCAGAGCTCTACTATTCACATAAATGTGAATGATGATTACAGTCACAAGTTTTGGCATATGTATAGCCAATATCTGAAATAAAATAGTGCACTTTTAGCTAAATTTCTTATCCTATATGATAGTCATGTAATACTTGACTTTAGGATTAATGAACTGTCATATCACATGTTTTGTGTGCTGATAATAAGTTTTTCTTGTCATAAACACTTAAATATAATTAAACATAAGTCCAACATTTAATTCCTGCAATTCAAAGTAAATCTTGTTCCATTAGAATAATTACTTTTTAATGGAAATATTGCAGCCTCAAGTACTTCTAATATCTAAGCCATACGTTAGTGTTATACAATAAATTGCACAACTTTAAATGCCTTCAGATTTTGCTTCATAACTTCAATATTTCTTTGATATGTGTTTATCTAGCTATCATTAACTGCAAGGCATGTTTATTCAGCAAGTAGGCAAGCTTTGCACAAATAGATACATTATACATATTTTGTATTTATGAGCTAACAATTTTATTGTTATTCCACCAAATAGTTAAGTTATCATGCCTTGGGCTTGTAGTTATGTGATTTGCATCACAAATTGTTCTGTTAGCTATCAATTTACCAATGTCTTAAACATTGTATTCATACTTGGTGCTTTAGTTAGGACAAAGAGAAACCTTTTTCTACTAATGCACCAACAATTTAGTAATTTTATTTGTACTGATCCGCTAACCTTTTCTTCTCATGTGGGTAATGTGGTTTAACGTTCTACACTTCATGAGCAATTTTAAACAACCCTGATCTCTAATCAAAATGCATTTATCTCTATACTTTTAGTGCTTTGTACACCAACATTTGGTAATGTGTTAATTTCTTAGCTCTTTTTACTTGCTGTTATTTTAATTTTTTCACCAAACAATTATGTAAAGCATACTTTTTATCATTGAACTTAAAAGACAAAATGACTCAAATATCTAGAAAAGGTGAATTTTTGTCTATTTCCACAACATAAATAAATAAATCAATTTGACATCAGTAGCTATTCTAGGTTTACTAATGATTTTATTTTTTCCTTGTAGTCTTGATTTGACTTTTAAAGCTTCTATTGTTTTTTAATAATAACCATGCTTTATTCTTACATCTAGCGTAAAGGCAGAGGGAACTTACTGCAGTTGCAAGTCTGAATTGGATAAACATGTCTTTGTGCATTCATCAAAAGCACTGTGCAACTAATATTTTTGCTGTGTTGAATATAATTGATGTAGAGTTTTAAACAACTTCTACCACAATACTACAGTCAAGTGGGCAATATTTTGTTTGAACTTAAAGAAACATTTTAGAATGTCTCATTCATCCTCCAATTTTGTTGCTTAATGACCAATTCTACAGTTTACTACTGTGCTAAAGCCTAGATTGTATTTTATGCCTTAAAGACAATCCACTTTTACCTACCAGTAAACTAAAAGCTTCAAATACTCTTGAGATACTTTACCTAACCAGTTGTTTTAGTAAAAATACTGATCTGACTATGTAAATCCATTTAGTTTTTTTGTAAAAAAATGTAGATTTAATTAATAATTCTTAGTTTTCATTGCTAAAAATCCAATTACCTGTTCATCAAATGTGTTCTCATAAGTTACCCATTAATTGATCAAATTCTAACTAAATATAATAAACAGAATGATTCTGCTGACAAAATAGTTTTGATTCTTCATGCTGTGTTTTGGTTTTACTTCTCTGGCTGCTACTACAGCATATGAAAATAGTAATTAACTGATGCCATCAGCAAATAACCACATCAGTTATCATTATGTTTGATACATCAAAGTTTGCTGCTTTTAAAATAATGTATGTATTTTCAACAAGTCCACACGTATTAGCATGTTTTAAATACTGATAATCTTGGGTCACATATAAAAAAGCATTTGTAAAAAGCAATGCATTAGTTTTTTCCATGTAAGATAAATTATTCAACCTCTGTTTGGTCCTGAACAAAATTCCTCTTCTTTGCATAGTATGCATAGAAAAACACAGCAATGACATTTTTATGAGTCTTCCAATTTTGTTCCTTACAACAATCTCTCATAAGGTAGTTACACATCTTTCTCTCTTGCTATAAAGTATTCCAGTTTTTACCAACTACTGTTCAATTTCCATGCAAAATTGTAATGAGCTGTGTGTTTATGTTAGGACCTGATCAGCTATTGTTGCACAAACATAACTAATACATGTTTCTTCATGTATCTTTCAGGATATTTGCTGGTCCTGCTATCTCTTTAAGTCATTACAACACAGCTGCTTGGCTATGCTCACCAATATTTGTTTTTATTATCCTATATTTCACCTACACCAATTCTATAATTTTTGTCTCTTTTACCTATTTGCACCTTTTATCCTATTTGTGCCTTTAATACCAAACCGTTTATGTCAACACCTCTGTAACAATCCTTTAAGGAATCATTTGTTCTATACCTCTACAATTTGCCACGTGTCATATTTCTTATGGTTCTGTGGAAACTTCTTCAATCATTTTCCACCTACACATTTTCTATGTCATAATGCCTCTTCAACTTATTGGATATTATTCTATTCCGCTCTATCTCCTGTCATAATACTTCAATCTCTGTCTTCAACAATTTGAATATTATTCCAAGATAATCATTAATCTTGCAATCCCGCTTTCTTTGGCATCATTACCAATTACTCCACTTTACTCCGCTTTATTTCCGCCAAAGATAATTTCTCAGAACTAAAATTATTCTAGAACTGTCACAAACTTACATATAGAAATTAACATGTTTATTTATGGAGTAAAAGATGCAGCGAGATTCACCGGAGAGATAGTTTCAAGGGCACTTCAAGAGGGTATACCGCACATACTAGAGGGAACTTGTTTATTTGTTCAGTCTTGTCTTTTTATTCACTCTTCTCAAGTTTAATAAAACTTTTATGTATTACGAAATCTTTTCATTTACTGTCTGCCCTCTGCCAGACATTGGTCCTTACCCCCTTCTTAGGTATGTATATTATATCACTATACCGTCTCTCCTTTATCTTAACAATGACGTATTATATACTGGAGTTTGGTTAATGTTGATTGCGTATGTCCAGCATTAGCCATTAGTTCATCTCATATTTGTTTCCAACACTCAGTATAAGAAACACCTGAAAATATAGTACACATTTTCTTGTTCAACCTCTTTTTGCTTCCATTTACTGTTTTTTCTAGACTAATCCTATTCCCTTTTTACTTGTCGTGTGTTGGATAAATCTTTATCCTTTAAATAGTCTTTGGTTCTATTGTTCATCTTTGATTGGCATGTGCCTAACAGTTTATAAACTAAAATTGGAATTTTTAATTCAGTTTTGGATCTACAAAATGTATGAAAATGTTTGCATATAAACTAACAAAGTCAGCTATTTTTCTTGCACAAATGCCAACATTTCACTTGTTCAATCAACTAAATAATTTTAAAGCTGTCAGGATCTAATATGTTTTTGCCGTGTATTATGTTTATTTATCTACAACTCTTTCAGGGATTTGTAATTATATCAATCTAATTCGGTTTGTATGTGCAAGCATAGGTTGAAAATGTTGACAAGATTCACTCTCGTCAACACATGAACTAAGATTAATGAAATAGTATTGAACGTGTAGTATCTCTGTTTTACATTCTTCTGGTTTTCTGACTTACACTTGATGCGATACATTAGTCTTAACAAAAGCATTCTGTGCCCAATACAGTCACTTTAGAGTACGATATTCTGCTATGACACTATAGTTAGTGGAGTGTAGCACAAACTTGAATTGTGTTAGAGACTCAACTTCAATTATTTTATACACCAGCTGCATCCTCTACTTTGATGTCCTTCCTAATTTTCTTTTGCCTCTCCTGAGTTCCAGCTTTACAGAAAAGGTACCACTGCTTATAGAGCGCAATATGGCCTATAGTGTCACAGGACCTTGTGCGTTAGCAAACTCTTCTTGCTAATTTTTTCCTTCTATTGTTTACCTAGCAAGTTTTTCAATATATTATCTAGAATTGGTGAGTAAACTGTTATCCTCATTACTTCTTTTAAACAGTTCAGATTAGGTGCAACTATCTGTTAGAAACATGAAACACAACAGAACACAGGAAACTGTGGCAGAAATATGTGTATTTATCATGCACTAATTGTGTCAATAGAAGTGAGCTATCTTCATCAACATAACAAAATATATAACCCTGCTGGCATCTGTGCAGCCAATTTACTCGGAACGTTATAAATGAACACTGACCGCAGCTATAAATATAGAATTAATCCCTAAGGGAGTTAATTCCTAACACTATCATACAAAACTTCAGTACCAGATTCAACTACTGGTTAGAACAATAATTTGATTCATAAACAATGCAAAGGAAGTTACATTTCATATAAATGGATGATATCTGCATAACTAGTTTGTAAATATTAACTCAACAAATCAACAGATTTAATGCAAATTTACATAATTAAGCTTCTTTTATGTTGAATCCTGAAAAATTATTTTAAAAAGCCAAATGTGCATGATACTTTTTCAAAAAGACTTAATTTAAAAAAATATTTCACAAATAAGTTTTTGGTACTCAAATTTTGGTATTTGTCAGATATTTCATATTTTGTTCTTACTTTTTTTATGTAAAGAAAAGATTTTCAAACAATTAGTTGAACATGTAAATGTGTATTGGCAATGAATACTCTTAGTTCTTATAAATTAGGTTTTGACCAAATGTTTATGTTTCATAGCATATTTGAATGCAGTCTCTCCAGTTTTGAAGCAAATCATAATATTGACTGTATCGAAAAGCTAAAAATAACACAAATTAGAAGTATTTGTCCTCTTCGAATGAAGACAACCTCTTGTTTTTTTCAGATAAAGCTGTATCGATAATATTTTCATACTACATCATGATCAAAAATTCCAATGTGTAATTATACTTAGCAATTTTAAAATGGAACTAAATTGATTTTTACTGGATAGAATGATCGGATTCTTTCAGATTTGATTAATGATCTGATCGAATTTTGTGGACCCAATTGAAGGTTTTGGAATGTTTTTAATTTAGTCAAGAGTCAGACGTAAACTCTTTGACCCATATTGTCTGCAACATTTCTCTAATATCTTCTGAGTACAATACTGATGGTACGATTTTAAGTTGTGGTCTGGCTATTAACGAGCTCTCTATGTATTTTTCTTCTGGATTTTAAACTGGTCTGAAGAAAATTAATCGAATGATAAAATTAGGCAATCTGATTTGTCAATTTTTATTTCAATTCTTATATTTGTTTTGATCCGTGTGAGCCGAATTCAATTTTCACATCAGTATTCACAGATTACTTAGCGCTTGGTTTTCACTATTCGCCAGTAAATGTCACAATGTGGGTCATGCTTTGTAGGTCAATGCAAACGTCATCCACTACAAGATCATGGAAAACGAGAAAAGGACTTAAAATCTAAAGTTACCAATCACTCGGAAACGTTGAAAAAAGTGTACGAAACTCTGCTCAAGAAGCAGGTGGATAAATGTTCAGCCGAAACAAATGCAGTTTCCGATCAAAATGCATATCGCGAACTTCAAGAGCAAGCGCGTATCAAGGCTGAACGAAGAGGAAATAAACTGACTCAAGAACAACAAGAAAAAGTAAAATCTCTGCGACTTGGGGGTCATATGATTGGATTTATGATAGGTTCAAGTGATGAAGATGATAAGAAAGAGCGCGGACGCTCGGAAAAAGAAAAGTCAAATAAGAAGAAACGAAAGGAAAAGAAATCTCGCAAATCGGAGAAACAAAAACGAAAATCAAAAGACAATAGAAAACGAAAAGAAAGTAATAATCAGAGCAGTGATACAGACGAATGTGGTGAAAGTGATGGCCGCAAAAAGAAAAGAAGACGAATGGAAGAGTACATAAAATACGACAACAAACGAAATAATAATACAGGCTCAGGTTGTGATGATCATTCCGTTCAAGTTTATTCGAAGTTTGACAAGAAAAATGTAGATTGCATTGATGGTATAGAGATTAAAGACGGGAAAAATTGAATTCGATAACATTATTTTGATACAAATATTACACTGTTTCAATTTTGAATGGCAAACCATGCAATTTTTGTGTTATCTTTTTGATTTCCCGACATCTACTTTTACTCAAATGTTAATATTATTAAGAAGGGACGATTTGTAATGTATGTAGCAAGATTCATGTGTAATTGCTGCATGGTTCCCATTAGAACGGTATTTGAATTGACAGCAAAAGAAAACGCGCCCAAGAAACTGTTCATACATCTACTCCGTGTACCTTTGATATTTGGGCCCAATGGATCTTGCATGTCGCTAAAAAATGGCAAGTGGCACTATATAATAATTTATACTTGAAGCGAATAGCAGAATGTATACAGCCACTGATGGACAAGTTAGAATAAAAAATATTTCCAATGAACGATAAAAATAGTAAAAGCAACAGTTGCAGAAGACTTGATTAATAGTAAAAGCATTTTTCTTTTTCGTAAGGGTAACAACTGATAAAATCATAATATGATTATGACCATTTCTAAAAAATGCTCCTGGATTTTTCATCGTTTCGATATAAATCAAAGTTTTTCCAAATTAAGCGCGTGAGTAAGCTAATAATAAGGCTCTTTAAAATAACCGGTTAGTACCCGGAACATTATCTGGAAAAGAAAAATAAGTTTGAGTAGATTTACGATCGAGAATTATGAAATATATATATATATATTCATCTCACCTCCCAACTTAGCACAGTGTCGAGAGCAGCCTCAAGTCTTGGATAGCAAATTGGGGTAGGAAATCCAAGATCAACTCTTAGATTGTAGACACAAACCTCTCCCCAAACCTGGTGGGCAATGACAATACCTTTATTCTGAGCTAAGACACTAATATAATGAAATGCAAAGGCACCCATAGCAAGACGACCATGTTTCAATTCTTTGAGACGCATGTCATCATTGGCCCACTTGAATGGGTCAAGTCCCAAATCTCCTGCAGAAATATCATCGCGAAACTTTGATTTTCTAATACCAAGTACGATTTCTCCTATTACAGCAAGGAGAAGCGCCGACGACCAGTATATAAAGGCAAATGAGCCAATAGTCTCAAGCGATAAAGCAGAAGCTGCGAGATCTGCATCGACATTGCACCCACTTCCACTGCATACAGAAGAAGGGGGAATCGCACGCTCAAGATAAGTAAAAATGACCTCTGCGAAAGGCCATCCTCCTAGAGCAATCTAACGTAAAGGTATTATGCCATCGCATCTACTTGCGAAAAATTACATTTTGTACGAAAACTTATAGAACTGCACACACCATTGCTAACCGTCCATGCTTAAGTTCGCACTCACGCATATATCCAAGCTTTTCAGGAGAAGAAAAACCAAGAGGGTCAAACGCCACTTCTGAAAACGTTTCGGATTTATTTATTACCACCGGCGTTTCACGAGAAGCTTTCATATCTATATTTCTTGATCTAAAAGTGTACTGAGAGAAATGTCTTGAAGGCGTAAGCTGCTTAAATTTCCAATATGCGTTTTTGTATGTAACTGTATACGAGCTAGCTTTAAACTTGCACCAATATAGTAGTGACAAGCGCATCAAAACTGTTGCAGCATACACGCGCATTTCTTCCACTCGGCGATTAGAGAGATCGCGATATAGTTCTATAAGGAATTAGTATAGTATGAGGTGTTGATTTTGTAATTTATAGCCGAGTAAAATTTTTTATTTTTTATTTAACACGACTTTTAAAATGTGTCTCATGGCAGCTATTTCAAAAATTTGTCATCTTAAAAATTCATCAACTGCAATCGTAAATCCTGGGATACGTTCTTTTTTTATTGACGCTTATAGCAGTCTTACTGTTATACAACTTTCTGCTAAAATATGGCTGCACCTTCATCTATACTGGAATATCTGATAACGGAATATCGATGGTTTTTCTGCCTCTTTTTTCTACTTCCTCTGAGCGCTGCCTTCGAGGCTTATCTTAAAATAAAGCACTTGTGGATTTTTTGGACGCGAGAGAAAGCGCCTTTAAAGCATAAAGAAAGGGTTATGGAAGTGCAACGACAGGTTATGAAGAAATCCTTTTCTGATGGATTTATATTTTGATCATTACTTTAAATCTAGCCAATTGTGTTTAAAAGGTCCGGCAATGGATTGATAGTGGCGATATATCAACCATGTGTACTGCGAGACCAGGTTGGCAGACGATGAGTCTACGTATTGGAAAATACAAGAAAACTAGCCGAAACATCAGGCTTGATTTGTTTGACATACTAAAAGTAGACACAGAAAACAAGGTTCGTCCGTCATTCCTACCATGTCGCATATAGGAAAAACTCAATATATAGTGCAGATGGAGAATAAGCTTGCAATTCCTCGATGTGGAACAGTCGTAGTTCTGAGGTTTTCAGCCGTATAAATTTTAATTTGCACAATTTTAAACTGCAGTGATATAATATTATGTTTTGTTTTCCATTGTCTAGGTTGTGATTGTGGAACCCATGGTAACAATGGGTCAGCTAACGGCAGCCATTAATCCACTTGGATGGACCTTACCTGTTGTTCCCGAACTAGATGATCTTACAATTGGAGGCCTCATAGCAGGTGTTGGGGTAGAAACTTCAAGTCATATATATGGACTTTTTCAGCATATATGCATACAGTTTGAAGTAGTTCTAGCTGATTCTTCATTGGTCACCTGCAGCCAATCAGAGAGACCAGATCTGTTCTACAATATACCGTGGAGCCATGGTACCCTCGGTTTCGTTGTCAGTGCCACTATTCAAATTGTTCCCTGTAAGCCTTATGTTAAACTTCAATACATAGCTTGCCATTCTAGAAAAGAAGCTGTTTCACTGTTTGAGAAGGAGTCTAGGAAGGGCAGAGCAAGGTACGATTCTGATTCTGACAATAGAAACGGTTTGGAGGACTTTAAAGCAAGTGATTTTGTGGAAACGCTTGCATTCAGTCCTAGCAAATATGTTGTCATGTTGGGCAGTATGGTAGACACAGATGAAATCGAGTCTTCTAAGGTCCGTATGTCATCCTATAGCTTTTAAGGGTATACTTATATCTTCAAGAGGAGTTATTATTTTATTTTGTATGATTTTTATTCAATCTATCTTTAATTTTTGTTTCAGCTTAATGAAATTGGTAAGTACTGGAAGCCGTGGTTCTTTGTTCATGTAGCAAAGTTTTTGAATTTACCAAAAGGTTCTGAGCCACCTGTGGAGTACATTCCTTTACGTCATTATTATCATCGTCATACACGAAGTCTATTCTGGGAAATTGCAGAAATAATTCCATTTGGAAATGAACCCTGGTTCAGGTGGACATTAGGATGGATGATGCCTCCCAAGCCTTCTTTGTTGAAGTTGACACAAACTGAAACTCTGCGTCAGATGTATGAGAAACATCATGTTGTGCAAGACATGTTGGTGCCCATGAAGGTATTTGTGTACGCTCTTTATCTTAAAGAGTTTTTATTTGAAAAATTATTTTTCTACTTAGGATTTGGATGAAAGTCTTCGTGTGTTCGATAAGGAATTTGATATATATCCACTTTGGCTTTGCCCTATGCGAATTATATCAACTGGATCTTCGCATCGAGGGCTTGTTTCCCCTGCTGGCCATTCTACCGATGATCTCTTTGTGGATATTGGAGGATATGGAAATCCACGCTTTCAAGGTTTCAATGCCAGAGAAAGCTGTAGACGAGTCGAAGATTATGTGCGAAGTAAGGGCGGGTATCAAATGATGTATGCTGATACGTACATGACTCGAGATGAATTCCGATTGATGTTTAACCATGATACATATGATCAGCTCCGCCAAAATATTTCAATGACTAAACGCGGCTTCCCTGAGATTTATGAGAAGGTCTGCAAGCATAATCGGGTTTAGTTAATTTTGGGCTACTGATTCATTTCACTTATTTATAGGATCAGTGTCAAGATGATGTAATTGTTGTTAAAGTAATATGGACCATTTTGAAATCATGGAAGGAATTTTAAGAGTGATATTTCTTTATCACTTGAATTTTAATGAATAAGTAACGACTGAAATTACATTTTTCATTGATGTAAGATTGTTGATATATTTGTACGTGTGTGCCTGTAATGAAGGATAATTTCTTTGAGAGGGAAAACTTGATCAACAAACAAGATGTTGCTACATATTTCAATGATAATGGTTCTATTCAGTGAAGACTATTATAATCACTGAAGAATAAGCTACTGAGACTCCAGCTGCATCATATTTTATTTCAATGATTTTCTGAAATGATTTAGTATTAGAAGCCTTGACAGGAATGCAAAAAATTTGCTTTCTTGATTAAACATCCTTAAACATATAATGGGGATATAAAAGGGTTCGAATTAAAGGCCTTTGGCATCTTTCATGCAGGAGTTACTTTGAATGATACAACAAACGAAATGGCTCCTAGTACAGAATTGACAAATCTCACAAGAACCTTCTTTTGGAAAAATAATAAATTTCATTCAAAGTTTCCAAAAGTAAAGAATATCATAGTTCCAATCAGTCGTGCTCTATGTTCAATATTGCATGTAATACTATTCTGCATTTTTATAAGCAAGAAGAATCAGTCAAAATTCAGATTTTCAAAGTGGTAGTGCTAATCTTGTCGGCTTAGATCTTGATACAAGGCATCATACATGTAGCCAAAATTTAGATATAGATTACAATTTAGATGGGTAAGAATGCATAATGTTGACTTGACTCAGGTTGAAGGCATTCTAGATTTAAGATTTTATTAAGTATTTTCATGGTAGAACAGGTTGTGTCTATGTTACATAAGAAAACATGTGTCAGACAAACATATTAGTTAGCTATAAAAACCACACTTGAAGGTTCAACAAAATAGTTGCAAATTTTGATGTAAATCACTTGCAAATACTATTACATTTACATGTCACAAATAAAACTCAAAATAAATTGAGTCTCACTGGTCCATGGTAGAACATTATACAGAGCTGCAGTCTTTAAATTACTATTCCCAATCAAATATATCAAAGGTAACACAACAGTTGGAATTTTTCTTGTACCAAAAAATATGGCTGTACTCAGAGAGGTCATCATGCTATGAAGGGCTAAATAATAATATTATAAAAATAATTGAAAGCATCTTGTGAAAGAGAATAATGAGATTTGCATTATTAAATATGCTGTAAGAAACGTAATATATGTACTCTACGTAATCATAATCAAATTAGGTTTTCTAGCTTTACAACTAGAAATCCTTCGCTTTTCAATAGGTAAGGATGATCAATATCACATTCATAATATTTTCTGAAGACAATTTTGCAAATGAAAAGACTGCTTTTTAGCCAGCTAGCCAGCCAGCCAGCCAGCCAGCCAATCGAAATGTTTAAAAATTGAAACTTCAAAACAAACCTCGGTAAACTGAAATTGACTCAAACGAAAGGGCACATCCAATTGATATACTTTGCACCCTTTCGTTTTTTTAAATTACTTCTGGTAGGCCCTGCACGGTGACCACGTACATGGTTGATATTGCATCAATCATTTTAACAAATATATCAGCCATATTTTATTTCCGTGAATTTAATAGCAATCTGATTAAACATGTCCGAAGCTAAAGGTGCCAAGATATGTAAGTGGTTGATATAATGTTTTTGTTCCATCGAAGTTGAGGAAGTATCTACGTATTTTACGTTTACTTTTTTCTCGATCAGTTAAAACCAAGTGCAGTCAATGCCACGTCGTCGAGAAGGTGAGAGAAATACAGCATTTTTTAATATACCCAATATGTTTTGGTGACTATCAATTTTTTCTATAGGGTGAAGGACATAAGCAAGGCCCAAATCTTAACGGTCTTTTCGGTCGCACTGCTGGAACTGCTGCAGGATATTCTTATTCTTCTGCGAATAAGACTTCTGGTGTTGTTTGGACGGAGGATACGATATTTGAGTACCTCTTGAATCCCAAAAAATACATTAAGGGCACAAAGATGGTATTTGCAGGAATTAAGAGTCCCGATGAGAGGAAAGATCTTATCGCTTACTTAAAAAGCTCAACTTCATGATCTATGGGACTTGGGATTCTGGTTTCCGTTCGGCACAACGTGTCGGGGCTAATATTATAGGGTTCATCAGTTAATTCCCTAGATTTTGTAGCATCAAAAGCACGATGTGATTTTCAAAATACGTTAAAATATGTGGTTAATGTTTTCGATTCTTTTTGCACCAAACACAATACTTTAGAATATACCTAGAAATTTCTTTCATAATTACTGAACTTCATTTATGTTTCTAAGAATGCCATATTTTTCTAAAACTTACACATCAAATTGGTGACATTTGTAGTTAAATACTATAGTTATATAGTGGTATAGATTATTGTATCATTCGATTCGATTTTTTTATTCATTTGAATGCTTCAATTGTTTCACATTCAAAAAATAAATTATTCACTGACTTAGTGAATATCGTTGTAGGAAATTGATTCAAGTAGATAGTATCAATTTCAAATTTACATTAAATATAGAAATAGATTTTTAGTTAAATATGCTAGATGTAACTTAAAAATCCACAATATCAAACAAACTGTTGTAATAGAAAATTCTTGAAAAACTCCAAATCTTACATCTATTGAAATCAGAACAAATCTTAATTTTCCCGTACACCCCCGTGGACAATCCATCAAATAGATGTCAATTCTTTTTACATTGCGTGTTACCTGACAATATCATTGTTCAGAAAAATTTCAAAGCTCTTCACCAGATTGAACATAACCGACTAAAGAGAGAAATGAAAAGCATTGTGACCCAAACACTATTTCACATTCTACCAATGATAGTGCATTATTTTCCGACGGGCTGTGAAATATACTTGTCAAACTGTCCAATTGTATGGGAAGTTTCCCACGTCTTGTAAGAAAACATGAATGATGAAAATTGAAGATTTTTTAAAAATTGGTTTTAACATCATGTAGAAAATAACTGTTGTCTCTGGATTTTTTAAATAAAAAATCTCTATTTCCAAAGTCCTACCCAAGATAAATTGTGAAAATAAATGCATGCTAAATAAAAGAGCATAGAATTATAATATTTGATTGTAATATTAGCAAGCAGACCCCAAATCCTAGTGTAAGCTCTGCTATCAGTCATAACAATGTACAGTAGCAGATCAGCAATAAGAACTAAAGAGAACATGAAATGAGTACAAAATCAGCATTACAATATTATTACTTCATAAAAAAATAGCCAGTATGGTCAGATAGAAGTAGTGGCAGAGATGTTACATCGGAAACTGTTGATATTCTGACGGAAGTACAAGTTGAATGCAATGGTAGTAGTGTCAGAATACTTGCCGGTCCTGCTATCTCTTTAAGTTATTATGGCATAACTGCTCGATTATGTCCACTTATGTTTGCCTATATTTTGCTCACACTCTTTCCTACCTTTTGCCTCTTTTACCACATTGTACCTATTATTCCAATTGTACTCTTATGCCAAACCTATGCGTCAACACCTCTATAACAATCCTTTATGGACTTCTTTGTTCTACACCTCTACAACTTATCACATGTCATATTCCCTATGGTTCTGTGGAAACTTCTTCACTTATTTTTCACCTATGCATGTTTTGTGTCACAATAACTCTTCAATTTATCGGATATTATTCTGGAGTGTCATCAGTTCCATAAATCCCGCTTTATCTCCTGTGATAATACCTCAGTCTCTACCTTAAACTATTCAGACATTATTCTAGAATGATCATCAATCTTATAGTCCCGCTTTCTTTGGTTTATCCTTTGATTACTTCACTTTACTTCCACCAAGGATAATTCTAAAGGATACTTTGAATAGTTTTAGAATAATCACAAGCCTCCAAAAGGAAAACTATGGATTTACTTGTGGACCATGAGATTCAGCGAGATTCAGCAAGATTCACTGAAGAGCCAGTTTCAAGGGCACTTCAAGAGGGTATACCGCACATGCTAGAAGGAACATGCTTATTTTTTCAGTCTTATTTTTTCTGTTCACTCTTCTGTTTAATAAAACTTTTATATTTTTATTAAATCTTTTTTTCATTTGCTGTCTGCCCTCTTTTGTACATTGGTCTTTACCACCTAGCATAGGTATAAGTACTATATTTTACTACTATATCTTTCTTCTTCATCTCAACAATTAGTATTGATAGTAAAGTAACTTGGATTTTTTAAATAACAGTGTATGGAGTGTACTCCCACATGTATTTTGACAATAATTTGGGCTATCTATTTCACATCTAGAGCATTGACCATTGTGATATAAAAAGTCAACTGTGCTACTATAATGCACTTTTAAAGTATGTCCTGATTTTAACAGCATCCATTATTCGACATTGTTTAAGTACAATATTATTTATATATCTTCAATTTTGTGTTATTTTTCAGCTGCTTTCATGATAATATTCACAAAGTAAATCACTGCTCATGTGTTCCAATATCGTTTTAGTCAGTTCAATTATTTCATAGCCTGTTCTGCATTAGTGCCAATCTATTACATATCTCCCAATTGATATTGTCATTTTACAAAGTTCAGTGGTTACAGCATTCATGTACTCATCAAGATTTAAATTTTTATGCTGTTTTTTTGTATTATTATTTTTTATTGTTCTATATAATAATTGCTAATTTTCAACTAAAACTTACTAAATGCTTACCATTTCTATTGGAAATTATGCAGTAGTCATGTATTTGTAGTAACCGTTTAATAAATTGTTATAGTATTAAATCTAAACTATCAGCTATTTATATTCTCACTCTCTAAAAGAAATGATTCAATGTTTCTAAAGTTATAGGTCACAAATGATATAAACATTAGTACTTTTTGTAAGTATATTAGTATTGGTATTGAAATGCTGTTGCAGCTGTATTAATCTATTCAAAGGTGATTTTATACTTGACACAGTTCATAAATTTTTTTAACCTTTATCGCCTCTTTAAAATGCAAAATAGAACATATTCATTGCACTCTGCGCTTGATATTTTCATTTCCTGTTTTTGACAAAAAGTAAAAATATAAAAAAAAATTAAAAGCTAAATTCCGTTCTAATTTGACTTTATGCTGTTATATTGTTAGAAACATGAAACACAACAGAACTCAGGAAACTGTAATAGAAATGTGTATATTCATCATGTACTAATTGTGTTGATAGAAGTGAGCTAACTTTATGAACACAACAAAATATATAAGCCTACTGGAATCTGTGCAGCCAATTTACTTGGAACATTATAAATAAGCACTTACCGCAGCTATAAAAATAGAATTAATCCCAAAGGGAGTTAATTCCTAACACTATGTTGAACAAATAAAAAGAGAAAAAAACTGCTACATGAACATTGCAGCAAGATAAAAGTAGGCAAAAGTAAGCAAAAAGCAGAACAATATATAAGTATACAATGGATGAGAAATGCAAAGAATAGAAAAGATGACTTAATCACTTCTAGAATCTAAAACCCATACAAATATTGTGTTCTAAAAGCAGGAAATAATTCTTTGCAACTACATGGATGAAAAATAGACAAAAAATCAATTACAAAAAACTAGAAGTTGAAACATGTTGAAAATAAATGTTCATCACCAACATGCTCAAATCTTCACTAAATTCTGCTAATATTTTTGTATCATGACTGAAAATGAACCTTTGCCACAAGTTGAATAATTCAAGACTTGATAAATAGCTTCACAAAATACTCTATTTAGAAAAATCAAGAATTGTCACAAATTTTAATTTGGAGTTTTACAATAGAATTTAATGGAATATCAGGCAGTAAGTGGCAATATGAAATGGAAGTAGTAACTGTTGCTAGTATAATTCATGACAGTTTAAGGGCTTTGCTAGTTTATTTGAGATGAGTTTTTTGGATATAATATGTAAGTAAACTAGCAAAAAGTGCTAAATGACCTTCAAAATACTTTTTTTGCTGGCAAAAATACTTTAAAAAGTCCTAGAACTGCTTTCAAATAAAGAACTCAGATTACTTTAAGGATAACAGCTTTAGACTTTTCAGGATGTTTGAGGCAAGACAGAGAATAAAACATTAACTAGTTTCAACTCACGTTAAATATCAAGGCAGTGAGTTTGACTTAAAAGCAACTTGCATGATAAACTTGCAGATAATTTACTATGAAAAGATTTTGATGAGGTATGTTTGTCATTATGACAAATTGTGCCATAACCAAATTGCAATAAAACTGCAACATTTTTTTAAGAAAGATCTTACCAATGATCTTTTAAAAGTGTAAATACGTTGCTTTTTGCTGGAGGAGATAAAAATTTAAAAAATGGTTTTGAATTGAAAAAAGTAAGATATATAATTGGATGTAGCCCAGTGAAGAGATAAAATAGCGTGATACAATGAACCTGTCAGTATCTGATCACTTATAGTTGTGCGTACATAACTGATACATATTTCTTTATATTTACAATTCCTAAAGATTTGTACCATAGATTCAAGTGTATATATAATATCTTGTAGTTTGGTTAATGTCGATTACATATGTTTGGTATTAGCTGCTAGTTGATATTATATTTTGTTTCTAACACTGAGTGTCAGGAACACCTAGTAATATAGTACACATCTTGCTCAACCTCTTTTTGCTTCCATTTATCTTTTTCCTAGATTAACCCAATTCCCTTTTCATTTGCTGCGCATCATACATTAATCCCTTAGGGAGTTAACTCTATTCCGTAGCTGCAGTACATTTCTCCTAATATTATGTTAAAGTTTTAGTTTGGTTACAAGAACAAGTTCTAGTTTAGAATATGAGAATAAGTTTCAGTAAATGATATTTTATTGTATCAATGAAGTCATCCCACTTCTATCAACACAATTTAGCATGCAATAATATACGCATTCTGGCACAGATTTCTTGTGTTTATGTTGCGTGTCATATTCCTAACAGTGCATCAAAGAAACCTTTATCCTATAACTAACCATTGATCCTATTTTTTGTCTATGACTGGTGCGTGCGTAGCAATACCCCTCCTGCTACAAGCACTTAGTAAAAACTTTGCTAGAAATAAATGGCAAATAAAATAGAGGTAGCTGAATTTTTCTGCCTACAGAGTGTGTGCAAAGGGGATTATTGGCATAAGAAGTCAATGAACCTTTTTTATAGCTCAGACAAAAAAAATTGTGATGGCAGTAATGAAAGAGAGACTATAAGAAATATCATAGTGCACATGTTGAAATACTATTGAGTACTAGAACTATTGTCAAATAAACTGGCTAGGATATGACTTTTAATGTAATAAGGGAGTAGACATCAATGCAGTATTGATCACAACAAAATCAATAGAAATAGTATTGATGTAATATAGTCTAGTTGGAATCAGTGGTGCACTTGAGATCTCAGTTTTAAAAGCTGAGTTGTGCAGCATAGCATATGTTAGTGCAGCCAACAAAAAGGTAGTGATGGACTCAATTTTTGTAGAGAGATAAAAGAAGCAGAGATAAAAAATTGCACTTAAGATCTACAATTATTTACAAAGCTAGTCTAGATTTGATGAATATGTTGGGAAATCTTTAACTTTTGAATGCAAGTGAGAGCCAGTGAGTTTTTTTGTACGTAAATGATTTTTTTACTGTTGCAAGTTATGTAACTATAGAAAATGCCTTCCAGCAACTATAAGAGTTTAAAAGATGAGAATTAGTTTTAGTATTTTCAAGTAATTACTAGCCAGACTTTGATACAGGTTCCATTCTATCTCATCAAAGGGCAACAAATGGAAACTTCTTTCAGCAGGCAACACAAACAGCAAGTGCAGACTGAGATTGGCTAGAGTCAATACTGAATCTGAGTAATGTCAGGTTAATGAAATGGTTTTGCCTAATGTTTGTATATTGAATAGTGTTTGTGATGACAAATATACCAAGACATGTTAAATTCAAAGTGCTGAATAATCAATGTATTTTCTAGCAAGTGTAGCAGCACTATGACTGAATCACTTGTGCTGCAAATAGCACTGTCATCAACACGAACAGTGCCCACTACCATTCCAAATTCTATTATCTCTGCATACCCTAATGTTGATGCCATTAGCAGTAGGGCCAATGGTTACTAGTACTGCAAGAAAAGTATTGTCAAAACTACAGGAAATCTGTTAAAAGTTTTATGAACCAAATTATTGCTCAGCTTCTGCAGTCAGGAATCATTGAGAAGCTCTAGTATTTCAACTTTGAGAATACATTCTCCATATTCATAGTATTAATTTTCCATCAGATATAGCCAGCAAAGTTGATGGAAGTCAAGCTGGTGTAGTAATGCTGCAAGTAGGTAGGTGCTACTAAAATAAATGCTAAAGTACTAAACATAATTTTTGCTAGTGAGCAATTTTGATAGTAGAGTAAATTTCCACCCTCATTCTGTTTCACAGGAAAGTACTAAGCATGCAAATTTTTTAAATGAAAAATGGCGGAAAATATGTAATAACTAAAAAATAAGAAAAGTGAAAAAAAACTCCATTGGTGAAAAGTTTAATATTTAGAGTCTTCAACAATAGTTTTAATCTTCTATGGGTACATCACAAGATATGTACTTTAAGCAAACAGCATATTTGCAATGTGGTATTTTATGATAAAATAACAAAAATATATGATTTATTTGAGAAAACTTGTAAATCTAGGATTTGAGTTGTCATAATTGATTGGAGTTTGAAATATGAATCAAAATTATAGTAAATGCAGAACAGAATGCTGTAACTGATAATGAAGTGGTACAAAGCAGAAACATATTTTGACATTTTTGAATTTGGTACTGTCGCTATCTCTTTTTCTATTTGCATCTTTTTCATTTTATGACCATCAATCTTTTAATCTTTTTCTTCCCCATCCTACTTTCTGTAGACATTAATGTTAGATATTTGTCGATGCCACTTTAAAAAAATAAATATGGCGAAGCGTTAAATTAAAATTCCAAAGCGTTTGATTGGTTTCAATAAAAATTGCATCACCTAGCTGAAATGGTGGCTCGTGTTAGATAACTTTAGCCTCTTTCAAGATATTTTTGATAGTGTGTTGCTATGTCGAGCGGAAGTAGCACGCCATTTAAAACGAGCATAACTTCTAAGTTTTCTGTTATTGATCCTGCTAAGAGCAAAATTAATCATCTTAATGCTGGTAGTAACCCAACATCCGACCATAAGACACGCCTTATCAAATCAAGTGGAAAATTGGTCGATGAATCGAGCAAAGGTCGAATTGGAGGCCAGTTTGCCGTTGTGAAAAATCCTACGTTCTTAAAAGATAGGTTGCATGCGTATGATTTTGCCGCAACAAAGCAAGCTGAAAGACATGCGGCCAAACCCCGAATTCCGATTTTCATAACTTTGCCTGATGGCACAGTTAAAGAAGGTGTGAGTTGGACTACTACACCTATGGATATTGCTCAGGAAATTAGCAAGCAAATGGCGAAACAGGTGCCTCTCCGATTTTCAATTTTTTTATTCCGTCCGCTATTAATTTGGCATTTAATATGTTTTCCTAGATTATAGTTGCTGAAGTTATTTATTCGCGGAGGATTGAGGATGACGAAGCTAATGTATGCAGTGCTGACGGTCTTGAAAATGATGATGCAGCAGTAGATGAAGGAAATAAAGCTGAACTATGGGATATGCTTCGACCACTCATCGGAGATTGTAACTTAAGATTGCTGAAATGGGAGGATAAAGAAGCTCAGGCATGTAGCTTTATAAAATTACCATACTTTCTTTGGGCTGATTTCTTGCTTTAGTGACTCTTGTTAATTAATTTTTGCATATTTATGGATGGCACTTTGCGTCTATATTATTCGAATCGTTAGAACACTTACATTCTATCATGTTTACATACTAGGCAGTGTTTTGGCATAGTAGTGCACATTATTTAGGTCATGCTATGGAATGCCAGTATGGATGTCACCTCACACATGGCCCTCCTATTGAACAAGGATTCTTTTACGACTGCTACATGGGCGATAATGTTGTCAGCGATAAAGTATGTTTGCATTATTTAGATTATATTTCATTCTACTCTTACTTAGCAGAGTTCATTTTTTTTCATCAAGGACTTCGCAGATCTTGATAAGCATGTCATAGATCAGTGTAAACAAAAGCATACATTTGATCGACTGATGCTGAGCAAAGAAGATGCATTGAAAATGTTTGATTACAATCCTTTTAAGGTACAATATATTGAAACTCGAATTCCCGCCGGTGGATTTACTACAGTATACAAGGTAAATTTATGAATTTTATACCTTAATATTTTTTTTTTCCTATATTCGGATAATTTAGTATTAATGTGTTTGACAGAATGGGGAGTTTATTGATCTTTGCCGTGGGCCACATGTTCCATATAGCACAATGATTCAAGCATTTGCTACAACGAGAAACAGTGCAACAAACTGGCTAGGAAAAACTGAAAATGATACCTTACAGCGAGTTTATGGGGTATCTTTTCCTGATAAAAAACAACTAAAAAAATGGCAGGAATTTCAGGAGCAGGTGAATTTCTTGTACTCTATAGTATATAAATAATGACAGAAGTTCTTAATATATAAATATATATATCAATTTTAATTTAAGTCTCAATATTCTTTATTCAGAATAAATCATTTTGAACACAGATGCAGTTACAATTTTGATGTGCATTTTATGCATGTTAAATTAGGCCAAGAAACGCGATCACAGGCGGTTAGGAATGCAGCAAGAATTGTTCTTTTTTCACCATTTATCGCCTGGTAGTGCATTTTTCCTACCGCACGGGACTAGAATTTATAATCGTCTTATCGAATTTATCCGAAAAGAATATCGCAAGCGAGGATACGAGGAAGTGACCAGTCCTAATATATTCAATATGGAGTTATGGAATATATCGGGGCATGCACTGCACTACAAAGAGGTTAGAGATGCATGTCTATTTTGTCCATATGCTTGAAATGATTGGTCGGAATAAGCTTCTTTAATTTTGTGCAGAATATGTTTCGATTTGATGTTGAAGGACAGGAATATGGTATGAAGCCTATGAACTGTCCTGGTCATTGTCTAATGTTTGCTCATCGACTTCGTTCTTATCGTGAACTACCAATTCGAATGGCTGACTTTGGTGTCTTACATCGAAATGAAATCAGTGGTGCACTGAGCGGCCTCACTAGAGTGCGTAGATTCTGTCAAGATGATGCTCACATATTTTGCCGTGAAGACCAAATCACTGATGAAGTATTAGGGTCATTGCAATTTATGAAAGCCGTTTATGACATATTCGGCATGACTTATAAGCTTGAACTTTCAACGAAACCAGCAAAAGCCCTTGGTGCCGATTCCTTATGGGAAAATGCTGAAAGAGCTCTGTCCGAGGCCCTTGATGAGTTTGCTGGTAAAGGAAATTGGAGGGTGAATCCAGGAGATGGAGCTTTTTATGGTCCAAAAATAGATATTAAGGTTTTTAGTCCCTTTTGCAATGCTAAAAAATATTTTGTATATATATATTCTTATTTCTATTCTATTTTAGGTGTTTGATGCAATGGAACGTGTACATCAATGTGCTACTGTTCAACTAGATTTTCAACTGCCCATTCGTTTTGATTTGAGTTATCGAGGTGAGGCAAAGGACGATGTTAGTGAAGGAGGCGAGGCTCGGGCTACTGCAATGAATGCTATAAATAGACCTGTTATGGTCCATAGAGCAATGTTAGGAAGTCTTGAACGCATGATTGCTGTATTAACAGAGCACTATGGGGGACGATGGCCTTTTTGGTTGAGTCCGAGACAGGCCATGGTTGTGCCTGTTGGACAGGTATCTTTTCTTGCACATTTCATATTTTTTACTTTGATTTAAAAAAAATATGCATATATAAATATATATTTGTTATTCTGAGTAGGGTTTTATAGCGTATGCCTGTTCGGTGAAAGAACGATTGCATGCAGCTGGATTTCACGTTGATGTGGATGAGTCGACGAAAACGTTGAATAAAAAAGTGAGAGAGGCAGAAACTGCTCACTATAACTTTGTTCTGGTAGTTGGTGCAGCGGAGCAAGATAGTGACGAAGTGAATTGTCGCCAAACTGGAAATGCAAGTGTAGAAGCCTCAAACATGAAAGTAGGCGATGTTATGGAAATGATGCGCAACTTAACGGATCAGTTTAAATAATATGTGCCACTTGAGCTAAAACCACATTAGATTTCGCAATAACTATTACATTCAAATATATGTTGACCTTTAGTTTAATTAATATGCAACTCGACTTAACCCTCTGGACAAATGGAGTATAAAATTTTAATGGCCGAACATCTTTTGTAAAGTCTCATTAATAAATATTCTGTTTGTCTGGCAGAGAACTATATCTCAGAAGTATGCCCATTTTACTATTCTATTGTAACACCTTGATGGTATGTTTTGTGGAAGGAAGGAAGGAAGGAAGACATTATATTTTCATATTACATTAAATAAAAAAGTGAAATTAGGAAGAAAGTAGTAACTTAATAAAATATAATTGGTGGACTATAGCATTATATTGGCATGAGAATGGCCACGTTTTCATAAATATTATTTTTTAAGCCCATAATCACTCTTTAAACGATCCGAGATATGTAGCTTGGTGTGCAGTCAGTCAGTTCGAGGTGACTGAATTATTTCTTACAGTATTCAGTAAAAGTTGTGAATGTTTGATAATATGGAAATTATTCTACGAATAAAAACATTGAAAATGTTTGTACATTAATTTACTTATTGTGACATCTACATCCACGTCTAATCTATTTTGTAAATATTTAAAAGGGCACGAAGTGAATCACCACCTCTGTAAGCACGAATATCAAATATAATGAACAGAAATGACAATCTACCAATTTCTCAGAATACCGATGTTTCTTGACATTTCAAATGCTAAATCTTTTAGTGTTTCCAATCCTGCTTTGAGACAGTTTATGAACTCCCAACCCAAGGGCAATATTTTCATCAACTTTCCATCACTCGCAAATTTTTCTCTGTAGCTCTGATAAGGTAAATCTTCTTGAAGCTCAGATAAAAATTGCGACAAATTGTCAACTTTTTTCTCGTGATTAGGACTCTTGGATACATTCGGTCTGTCTCTCATGTTAAGATCAATAACTATTAAGTCTTCGTCTGTTCCAAATCTAAGGCGCGAAGAATCTAAAACGGTTGAGTGCAACATCACAACGCCATCGTGAACTGCTGGATCGCGAACTATAAACATGCCATGGTCGAATGAGTATCCAATTAGTATTAAATAGTGTCCACGATATGATGATTTATCGTGGTTGAAGTCGATATGATGCGGCAAAAGGCGAGCATCTACAAGTATAATAATGACACACCATTCATTTTGAACTAACCGAATAATATCCTTAATGCTCAACGATGCCACTCGTATAGATAGACCAAGCTCTATAGCTTCCATGAAACGCTGAGTCACTCTCTTCGTATCCTGCTCAAATTGAACTCGATAAAAATCCAGAAGTTTATACGAGGAGGAAGCGCCAGTAGATCGAGTAAAAAAAACAAATTTTATTCCACAGCTGTTTAAGAACATAGCCAAGTCTATTGTCCAAATACTTGATGTAGATATAGATTGAACAATGACGTCCCGATCGAGTTCCAATCCAATGCTGCAGAGGATCATTTCTACGCAAGCGATTCCACAATCCCATTCAGCAAGTTGTCTCTTATGAGGAGCTTTAAGAAGCCCTGGCAGGCTACACATCATGCTCACGCCGTCTGAGACATTGTCGTACATAAACTAACTCTGACTCATGACAAAGAAAGTAAAAGTTGCAGTGCTTCTGTATACGAATGAACAATACAGTTCTAGTATATTGAGTCGTGATAAACTTCGTTACGAATCCATAGAAGCATAAATATCTGCATAAATATTTTATTTGATGAATATTAAAAAAGAAACTCAATTTGCTCATACTTGATGTGCAATTTTTGCTTGAATATTCCAACTTGATCTTTTGATGATTTGAATGCATATGGGAAAATCCGCAAGACACTTGCATATCTCAAACCAACATGCAAGATTATGAAGAACAAATGTGTTTCATTGATAATTCATAAATATAATTTATGTTGATAATAGATAATAATTCATAGGTATTGAAGACCAGCCATAATATTTTTAGTGCGTTAACTTTTCTGTATAATTTCAATGCAACATAATCTAATGAAGCAAGTAGAAGAAAGAATCTCAAGCAAAAAAAAATTTTTGAAGATGACACAAATTTTTCAAAACAAATACAAGTTATGGAATAATAAACAATTGAATACAACTCTTTAGTTGGCCTGGATTTCCAAAATGTCAGAATTTTGTAGTAATGGCTTATAGAATAGCCAATCTTACACATATAAACATTTATAATCACTTATGATTTTAAAAATGTTGAACAGAAAACCAATTGTAAATGAGGCTAACTTTGGTTGACTGTCTTATGCTGTCAAACTTATTGCTTGAATTCATTCTTAAGGTTTAGCATGAAAATCCATCATATAGATTAAAACTGGTATTGCTGAATTTAAGTATTTGAAAATGTCATTGTTTTGGTGACAAACTTGATATCTTTCATATTGGACACGCTTTTAAATACTATCACAATTGATGAGTATTCTAAACATACTCAACGTTAAAACATTAAAAAATCCAATGCATATCTCTCACAGTACCGTTGCATTCAGAATTGGAAAACATAAATGCTAAAAAATTACTTACCATGTCTAATGTTGGAATTTTAACATAAGACCAATTGATGATTATAAAGTTGCAGTTTTAAAATGTAACTTCTCATGAAATTGTTCATACATTAAATAAGAAGAATAATAAGTTTCATAGGTATGATAGGCAAATAGAAAGTGGAGCATTATAAAAATATCAAAAAATGTAAGAACTAATATCTTGACCTTCAGTGCTACATATAAGCCAGGTACTAAGAGCATTTTAGTAGAAAATGTGCCTGATAACTTGCTGCAATCATCATCTCTTCAACTAGCCATCATCGTAATTCACACTTTAACATTTACATAAATTCTTTGTATAGATTTATAACCTTATTGTAAAGTTCCAAAATTTTATTTGCTCAATGTTACTTGTACAGTTAGATGTGCTGATTAATTTATAGATCAGAACTAAGCCAAAAAACCCATCGATTTAAATCAGACTCATCAGAAGCATGTAACTTCCAAGAGCTTTCTGCTGCTATAAGAGTAATTTCAAAAGTGTTTGAACAAATTTGCATTTTTACAGGATGTCCAGATCCTAGACACAAAATATCAGAGGTTTTAGGTTTTGAATTTGTGCTGCACATATATAAAAGTGGCCGCTTCAGAACAAAATAACGTTGAGTCCATTTTAGACTTAACACATTGTTGGCATCTTTGAAGAAGAGAAATCCAGCGCATTCAGGATTATTGTTAGCACTGTTACTTGCTAACACTTTAATTACTTGCATACCATTGCAGTTCCTATCTCTTTTCTCAAAAATATCATAAGTATTTGTAATGTCAAATTTGTGCGATTCTTTATTTTTATAGCTTCTGGATTGATTTCGAAGAATATGACTATCAGATGCACTTAGACTTGATCCAACTTTTTTCTGGACTTGCGCTATATTCGAGAGAACATCGACTATGTCACTTTCTATTTTTTCAATAATACCTGTCGAAATAAACCGCTTTACAAAATAGTGCGTCCCACAGGTTGATAAAGCAGCTAGTCTTTCAGGACTGGGATACTGACGATGTGCATGACCAGGATAATGGTTTGTCAAATATTTTATGGGGCTGTTTATTACCTTGCAGCACAGCTCCATTTTTAATGCAATAGGGTTTAGATGACCTCTAGCATGAATATTTAAAAGAAATGGAAGAAAAATCCGTTCTCCTCTTCCACAAGGCGTTTCTAGAAGTGGAGACCTTGGCAAGTATACAACCACATATAGCGCATTCTCTTCGTCATGTTTGCATACCGACAGAATTGGATAGTTTTTTAATGCTGATTCTCGCGAGCTTAGTGGCAACATTACCTCAGTGCCTAATTCACTATAAAATGTGAAGTTATCTTTTGCTGCTATTCTCCACGTGCCCATTTCACAGGATGAAACATTCTGAATGGTCAACTTTTCAGCATTTCTATCTGAAGAGATAGGTAAAATTTGCTGAACGCGTATGACAACCAGTCTATCTTTATTTGATTCTGTTGATAAGTAGAACATGCAACGTCGATTATCTAAAATTTCACAAAGTGGTAAAGGAGTATTTTTGTAGGCCGCAAATTCTTTGGTGTTCCGATTAAAATTCTCACTAGCATAAAAAAATCGCTCAATTTTAAGCGCTGAGGGTTGAAAGGAAGTTATTAAGTTAGATGATGTTTGAAGCTTATTGTAAAGTAAATGAGCATGAGCAGCATAGTCTTGAAAGTCATTTTTCTGACCTTCTAACAAATCTGCGGTAATGTAAAGATGTAAATCTTTTCCATAGGAAATATCATCTTTTGCATCATGACTTTGTGATAAATTAGAATGGCAGGTTAAAGAGAAGCTTTGAAGCATATCTTTTAGAATCTGAGTAGATCCTATGGAAGATAAGCCACTTTTCGAGGCTGATATTTCACCAATATTAGTTGATGGAATAAATTCTGTGTCAACTTGGTTTTCACATTTTCTGTCATTAGTAATACTTATGCATGAAACAGGAATGGTGCTTTTCTCAAATAACTTAGGACCAGATTTCTTGTAAAGTTCAAAAACAAGACCACTAGTTTGAAGGTGTATAAGAAGCTCTGTCGAAATTCCTGAGAAACTGAAATCTTTCCGATGACAATGTAATCGATCTGAAGATGAGACCTCCATATTCTGCTCGATTTTAGAAAGGTAATCATTAGGAAACAGAGTAGAATCTTGACTTACAAGTTTTTCCTCAAAAACGGAACATTTCAGATATAGTTCGTCACTTTTCAGCTTATTAGCTCTCAGTCGCACTGTATGTATCACCACTGAAATGACAAAGTCACAGTTGATTTTGTTAATGCGACAGCTACTGCTCACTTCCCAACATAAATCACCCACTATACCATCTAACTGGTAAATACTCCACAACTTCACACGCCCACCAATCTGTGGTGTATTTAATATAGGTAACAAACTTACTGCACCGTAGCCAATGAGAATATCTGGTAGCTCAGACATATTTTCATCTAATTTTCTACTGGACTCTAACATATTTAAATGATGTGTGAAGTCCTGGGTTCTTATGACGTGAAAATCTCCATTGAGGTTATCTACTTTAATGCCAGCATCACAAACTAGCGCAGCAGTTGAATATGCTGGCGTGCAGCAGCCTGACATTAAACCAGCTTCTGAGAGATTATTAATTTTCCTACTGGAATGCTTTTTAACACCATTTCCACTTTGAACAGAAACTGTAAGCCTTGATAAGCCATAATTTAAATTTGCGTATTCCTGCTGGGAATATTCGCTGCAGCACCCATGAGTCATCATGAAAACTGGCGAGTAATATAAAAAATTGGAAATAGAGTTTGCCATAATAATGTCGGGTATAATGGACTTTACAGCAGAAACCATGCTATCCTTTTGAGTAAAAGAACTGTTGGCTGTAATTGCATGTTCAAGAGCTAATTGACTACATTTACGAATATCTTCAACAACCAAGCATGTTTTATCCATTAAACCTTCAAAATTTTCCTCTTCAATATTTTTCAATTTCTTGAAACTATTTGTCACTAGCGTTGCATCTAATACGTCTGTTGGCCCCAAATAGCTGTCCTTAGTGAGTGAGCTTGTCAAATCATGGCATGATTTCAGCTCATCTTTTCCAGCAACTTCCCTTACATCCTTCACTGATTTAGTAATTCGTTTTCCTGACGGTCGTATTTCAAAACAAACTAAAATATCTGGAAGTAATGTTACAGCACAATCATCTTCTAATATATCAGTGACAATAGTGCTAACTTCATGATGCGATTTAGAACTTAGACAGATAGTATTTTCACACTTTTCTACAATGCTTTCTGTTTCGAAAGGAATCAGTATGTTTTCTTCTCTTGTTGCAGCAATTTCCTCATGGTTCCTGGTAATTTCTGCATCAAGAGCAGCTTTTAAAAATTTGATCTCAGCCCGGAGTGCTCTGATGATGCTTAAGTTGGGATCTTCATTGACAATGGCATGGGTTTTGATATGCTTAGCACGATCTGCATATCTCAAAGTGCTAAATGTTTCATCTTGTTGTACCGACGATGGACTTATTGTAGCAATCATTATTGTTTGTGCATTTCCCCCTAAACTTTCTCGAAGAAGCCATGTTAAGATGCTGTTTCGGTATGGAATATGTGCACTTTGCTCTGCATTTGAACTTTCCACCTCGGTGAGGGCATTTATAACATTGCCTAAAGCCAATAAGGACTTGTTTATGTTCGAAGCTTCCACAAGGCGATTTCCAGTAGCACCTGATTTTTTGGCCCTTTCTGATCCTGCCAAATCTATCATTGTCAATGTACTTTCTCGGCATGTTCCCTGCATGGATGCTACAAGATTATTCTCATCTTCAATAACTTTGAACTTTTGTTGAAACGAAAATTGCAAGATGGCATGGGACCTACTGCTAGCAGCGTTCATTCGCGTTTCTGCAACTGTTCTTCTACTGTTCCCTTTCTTCAGCAACGGCAATAGCTCGAGCCAATTTGACACTTTAAGCGAAAGAGCACCATCAACAAATGGCCCACGTGTAGGATGTTCACGAATTCGAAGAAATGGCACGGCAAAAGTATTTTCTCCAACAACTGAAACTGATTCAGCTAAGAGATCTTTCACTCTTTCATTGTAGACTTCATAGTAACTTACGCTTAAGCTAACATCAGAGATGAGATTATCTATGGGTATCTCATTGCTTTTTTTCTCAAGCATTGAATCTTTACGAGTAGTGGATGACATAAATGAACCAATGCTATCAAACAAACTTTTGCATATGCGAGGAATTAGACCTTCGCCTTCTATATCATCCGAACCCATCATTGTATGCGTCTTGCCACTTCCAGTCTGGCCGTATGCAAAAAGACTCGAGTTCACGCCTTTCCAGGCGTTTTCCACCATTGAGTTTCCGATTCTTTTATATAACTGTTGCTGCGTTTCCTCAAGAAAAATGTGATCAAAATTGAAAACCATATCAGATTTGTATCTATCTTCACTGGCAAGATATTTTAAGGATACATCGTCGAGGCGAGTAATGCATCGAGAAGTGTTTTGTTGACTTTCTTCGAACGACAAAGGTCTGATCCGAACAAACACACGAATCTTCTCTTCTTTTTTAATTTCTTTGCAGACATCATTGCATTCGTCCATTAGTCAGTGAAAATTGTTTGATTAAAAGTACTACTGTGGAATCATGTGCAGATTTTAAAGGCAGATGTCGCGCATTGAAATGTGTTTCTGAAACCGCTTCGAATCTGGTAAAATCTCCATGCAACGGCATTATTTGAAATTATTGAATAATCGAAACCACCAAATTATTTAATTTGGCAACATGAAATTCGGTCACGAATATCCAACTAAATAGGCATTAAATGACTGGAAAAGCAGTGTGGCGTGTTTTTTTCACTGACTTTTCGTTTGAGAGGTAAATTGTTCTATCAAAATTTTTTTCATTTTCGAAATCTGGTGTGAACTTGGCACAATTTGACAGAAAGGTTTATTTCTTAAAGCAAATTTGCATCTATACAAATTACACCATATTGATACCTCAGGATTTAATAGTACCATGCCATCAAAAATTTTTGCTCAATAGATTGTCAATGAATCACATGTTTTCCAAATCTCATCATGAGTCCTGTGGTAGATTGATACATTCAACTTTGCTTTAGTTAAGCTTCATGACCTTTCACTTGATTGCATATTTTGTTTATCGACATCAATACAACCATATTCGGTATGAGTAATTGTTTCCATCTCTTCGTGTATAAATCGTACCATATTACAAGCAGTTTTATATTCTACTATGTAGCTGTTTTCATGCAGGGCACTTAAAAATTGTACTAACATAAAAAGTTTAAAGATGAAAACCTTGTTTTTGTGCACTTATCTTTAATACTTAGAAAAGTATAAAATTACCCTGCAATCAAGTTATATTTTAATATAGAGTGATCATAATAGTATTCTACGCAACTGGCACAGTAATAACATTGTCAACATGCAGCAATCATTTATAAAAAGCAAGAGTCAATGTGTTAGGGTTAGAGTTTAGAGAAAAACTCACTTTATTTAGAGCCACATATATATTTAGTGTCGTAAACCAATAACATGGTTCAGTGTTTGTGTACATGTACATTTATTCAATCTAAAAAAATATTTTAATGTTAAACTTACCATTTTTGATCTTAGTAATACATACCTCCACAGTAGAAAAGAATCCTACCAGCAATATCAATGCAGTAAAACTTTCTAAATTTGTCTTCTCAGTTTAAAAATTACATTAGTAAGCATCGTTAGTCACTAGTAGCCTAAATTTTAAAATACATAAGGTAGCAAAGTATATGGGATAAATTTTTGTCTATTTCCAACATTGAGTTGCAGATCAAATCACTTTATAATGATCAACGAGATTAAAAAATCAGGTTGTAATCTGATATCGCAGTTGATATTTATCAGCTAATTAGTCAACTTGAACATTGCAGTCTGGCTTACAATAAATTTCCATCGAGTTATTTCAAAATAATTTCCTGCATATTTATTAATAACTAATGTTGACTTAATATTTTTGATACACGTTGTCAACTGGGGTTACTGATCATATTACAAAAGTAACTATTGTAACTTCAACAGAGATTTGTGACACCAACAGACATAAAATGCATGCAAAAGCTGCGTAAAAATCAACGCAAAGTTATCCATGAGAGGTCCAAAAATTACAAAATAATTTTATTAAAACATGTTAACATTTTAGGTATCATAGTCCACTCTCTAGACATACTTCCATATGCAACAATACAAACAAAAATGTTTAAAATTACAAAATTCATTTGAAGAATCATTATGATGACATTTAACACATATTTACAGGCCCTTGTTGAGGATGGACAGTGACGAAATCAAATTCAAACTATGCAATAACTGGTTTACGGGCGAATTCGTGAACATGATGCGCGCTTATTTGGTAGAAAACCCTAATCTAACTTGCACAGGTCGATGGTCACTCAATTTGAAACTAGTATTCCAATGTGTATCATCTATGCTAGCGGGCATGAGCACTGCCTCCTTCACGCAAACATTAGAATATTCAGTAGTTTCATCAAAACTATTAATAAATTCATTGTCATCTAACTCTCGATAATGCCCAGGTTCCAAAATCCATACATGATCCACCTGGTATGGACAAAATACCATGTTACATTCGACAAAAAGAAAGGAAAAAAACTCTGCTGGACAAGAAACTTCATTTTAATAATTTCTGAATCTTCTAGAGAATTTCAAGCATTACAACGATAAAATCTCAGAACAAAAAATGTTCAGTGCTTTGTTAAGATATCTGTGCAATACTTACTATGTAACATAATGCAAGAAAAAAGCTATTCTTTGCACTATTGAACTAAAAACTTATATCTTATACTATAAAAAAACTGATGCATGTATGTTTACCAAAAAATGACAGTATTTGGTTGGGTAATTTAAAGTACACGTCTCACATATGACATCAACCATATATAAATGAACTTTATATGCTCATAATTAAAGTAACAATAAACTTTTAAATGATTTGCAGTAAACAAAAGAATTTTTTTGTTATTACTGTCAAGAAATGATGCGACAAATAATACTCAGCTTGAGACAAGTCAGCATAAAAATTCATAATATATACATATATAATAGTACTTACCATGACCTGCTCTCCATTGTGAGTTAGATGTGTAACAATATGTTTATCGACTGAGTGAAGAGTACTATATGCACTTTTATAACCACGAGATCTTAAAAAACCGCAAACTGGATCGGATTCTTCAGCGTTAAAATCTCCAACGATTATTCTTGGTGTGCCCTCAGGGATATTTTCATCAGCTGCAACTTTTTCCAAATGTTCTGTCACACCTCTTATCTGCTGCAACTGGAGCTTACGATCAAAAATGTTGTGTGGGAAAGTTAAGTGACAATTTGCGATCAACAGAGACTGTTTTTCTCCAGGCCCATATTTTAAATGTGTCAAAAGCGCTACTCGATTACCAATTTTACACAACGATACACCACGTGAAGAAATACCTTTCACAGTGTTTTTCCTCAAGAGGATTGCTAGGCCATCTGCTTTATTTCCAGTTCTTTGTTGAACCAAAAATTCAAATTCTGACTCTAATCTTGTCTTGAATAGTTCTTGATATGTTTCGTCAAACCAAAACTCTTGCAAACATATAATGTCGCTGGTGGTACAGTTCTCATCAATAAAGTCAAGAGTATCCAAAACCCTTGATCGCCAAAGAGCACTATTTTCACTTTCTCGTGATGTTCCTCCTATGGAATTCCGAAATACATTGAGAACTCCATCTTCGTTGTCAGACGATAGCGGTGAGATTGATTTGGAAGTCATATCATGTTTGATCCTCTTATAGCATGGAGCTAGTAAATTAAAAGTTGTCAAAAGTAAGCTTTGTTGCTGATTGGTTTTAATATCGTGCAAATCAGATCCTTTAACTTGCTTAAAATCAACGTGTTTTTTCATGATTCTCGCTCTTCTAGGTTCACTATAAGTCGTATATTCAGGTTCACAGACCTTGACTTTATTTCTATTTAGAGCAGTGCCAGCACGAAAAATACCTCGAATATTATAATTTACAGGCAGAAAAAGAGATTGTTTGCTCGAGCTTTCTACAATGACTGGAACTATAGAGGGTTTTAAGAACGAATGACACGATATAACAAACAAAAAAAGGCAGAAAATAACTCCTTTCCGATTGGAAAATACTAGCATCCCATAAGAATGTCCACGAAGAAGTTGCTTTGAGAAGTGTTTAGTTGTCACGTATGTTGTCATTGATGACCTAATAATTCCAGGACAAAATGAAGTCGAGTTAAATCGAAACAAAGCAATCACTTCTTCAGTGTCCTGATTGTTATCAGTAAGAATACAAGTAGAATTCAATGGATGACGCTTTCAGTACTGTAATCGATGCTTTATTGAAAGAAGTTCTACGATGACATGTATATTCATTGCAAACTCCTCTTACGGTTTAGTAAAAGTGATGCTCATATCTTTGATTTTTACCTGCTGACGTCATATATGAATGAGATCTTAAGATAATATAATGAAGTTTCGGTTCATTTCAAAAGAAATTCGTCACGAATTTTCAGCCATAGAATGAACGGTAACTACAAATTACCACGCAAAAGACCAAATATATATAAATATACATCTAATTTAGATGGATACGAATTATGTCAAATAATGAATAATTTGATAAATATCGATTTGACTAGCTTTTAAGAAGTTGTAGATAATCTCTTGCAGTAAAGTGCACGCCATTAAGACAGAGATTCACGAGGAAGGAAATGAAAAATGCTTTTTCGAGAATTTTATAGTTTTAAGCAATTACTACTGTAAATGTAGTTAATGAATCTCTGGTACTGTACATTTTAATGTGCTAAGTGATGGGACATTAGTATCTATTACTCTCATCTACCAATGACCGCTCTAGATAAAACGGGGGACGAAACTGGCATAACGAGATTTAATTGCCATTAAGAGCAAACAATTCATCGTTTGAAGCATAATAGGCAAGATATCGTGATTGACGTGGAAACAACAGAATCTCAATTTCATATAAAGCATAATAGTACCAGGAGAGTGACAGACTCTAAGAAATAACTTAATCAACTGTCGCGGAAACTCCAACTATTTCATTGGACAAAAATGTATGTAACGCTTTTCCGATTTTGATACTTCTTAGTAGCGTTTAATATGAAGTCATGGAAAATGTCTATGACTCCACCATGAGCATTAATATGGACAAGAATGCCAAAAAAGTTGTACCAAGCTTTTTGAAATGGATCAGACTGATAATTTTCAGCTAAGTTCAAAGGTACTGACCAAAGTGTAATCCAGCATAGAAATGCACCCAGATGTTGGTTATCTGAAATAAGCTAGCTAGGTCTTTTCAAAATGATTTTGACACTTTTCAACAGGACTTAAGGCTGTGAACTTGAGCAATCTGATATTTTAATTACGTATCATTCTAAAAAACACGAGCAAAATAGAGATGCACTAATAAAAAGGTGAATGCTGTGAAAATAGCTGAACTAGCTGCCTGCTCATTCTAAATGTTAAAGTCGGGATTTGGCCTGGCCTCTAATTAAAAAGATCTTAATTGTAAACACTCTTATTATATCAATACCCACTATCTTAGAGCACTATTGCCACCTTCTTATTTTTACAAATGAATCCACTTTGTTGCATTTGAGTAAATACATTACCAAATAACTTTTGTTTTGGCTTTGCTTGATGCTACAATAGTTGCATTGAACTTTTTTAGTTCACTACACCATTGCTCTGAACTGATCGTGTGTTAGGAATGAACCGGTTAAAGGTTAATCCTATTTTTATGTTAACTGCATCATTTTTTCTGTTGAAGATTCTCAGTTTAAGAATTCTCACTGCTAACATCATGCTCTCACTTTAGCCAATGGAACAGTGCCACAGCGCATTGCTACTGGTCCATCACATAATTGAATATTTGTCCGTCTTGCATTATTAGAGTGCACTTCTAGCAACACAGTAATATATGCTGAATGATTTATTTCTAATTGTCTGTTTGTATTGCATTGTATGCCATGTTATCTATTGTTGTTTTACTAGTTCATATTCAACTAAGTTCATCTACTGTGGAAATAGCTATATCTTTTGTCAAGATTTGTTCTTGAAAACACAGATATATGATCTAATGAATATACTGGTTTATGTACTCTGAGTTTTTCTTATTGCACTGGTTTCTTTCCATTGGTTTTCACTCAGCTACAATTTAAAAATCTTACAACCATCAAAATGGTTGCCCTGATAATTTTTGCCATACACTAGTGCTCAGAATATTTTTCAGAGTAATTGAACAAAATGCATGCTATAGTCAATATATGTTTTGAACCAATCGATTGAAAATAAATATAAATAAGATGCATATTACAAAAAAATATTAGCATGCCTTGTTTTGATGCATTCATCACTTTTACCCAGAAAACATCACTCATAAAAAATATGGTCTTTGATCTAGGATTTTATTTCTACTCCCAGTATAGACAGAAGTTATCAAAGTATTTATCAACTTATGTTAATGTTCACCTTTATTTCCATTCTTAGGTTTTGGAGATAAACTAGCAAAGCAGCTATTTCTCACTAGAGAACCTTGATGCAGCTGATGAAAACAAGCTAAAGTACCTAGATCTTTGCAGCTATTCACCAAAAAAAGCAGTGACATGAAAAAAATATGCACTATAATTTGTAAGACATGCCCACAAGTTTTACTTGAAACTTATTACAGATGCAGCACTTGTAATAACTTTGAAACTATGCATAGGTAGATACTTTTTGTCATTAGTTGAGATAAATTAAGCACAGAACCACTATAACAAACATGAAATTCATTTAAATATTTTGATGTAGAGAGTTCCATGAATAAGAATGTGAGTCAAACAATATTAGTAGTCTCTTTGGTAAACTTTAAAAATTCAAATTTTCCACTTGCTAAATATATAAGTATCACATTTATTTTCAAAGCCATGTTTTATATCATGCTAGGTTTCCTAATCTGTGTCAAGACTTTTATATCTACTTTGTCATTTACTATTAAAGATTGTAATCTGTGATACATTATTATTAAATTTATATTTTAAATCAAAATCTTCACTATTTCAGAAAATTCTGACAATTTATGTGCTCTATAAAACACAGTTTAGTATTTTTTGCCACTTCCCAATTACTTTAGAATGTGACATCCATCTTTATTTCAACATGATTCACAATTACCAGCAGAATTCTGCACAGATTTTTAAATTTGGAAAATGTACATTCATCTTCAGTATGCTCAATTTTCAACACAAACTTTGGTTTTGTTACAATTTTTTTGTCATTTCTCCAATCTTCACTTACATAGAATCACCCTGTCCTTGGGCATTATGTTGTTTCAGTTTCATCAAAACTCTGTGCCATAGAGTTGCTAAACTTTTATATCTTAGTCATTTGGATAATACTCCTTTGTTATTCTTTTAATTATCTTTGCATGCTTTCTGTTAGAGTTGTCATGTTCATTGATGGCTGAAGGCATTTTTATTTGATCACCATTGGAAAACGATTATAATCGGTAATTAACTATATATACTATACCTAAGCAATTGGAAGTCTCACCTTTGATTATGCAGATTAATCGTCTTGAGTTCTTGTCTTGTGCTGAATAATATACAAAGTTTATGTCTTGTCTTGTATTGTTCTTCTGCTTGTTATAGTTAATTGTCATTTACTCAATCACCAAGCTAGACAAGAAGTCCTAGCATTTTTATTATTTTAATTTTCTGCACTACTGTGACAGTTCCTACTTGTACTTTCTATTTTTTTAGCTATATGAAAATAATCCTTCCCCTTCCATCTGTCAGGATATCTGCCCTGTCCCCAGATACTAGGACCCCTAAAACCCCCTATCTCTCGGGAGTTGATGGTTCAACGGTACGAAAATCGATTAGTAGCACCAAGGTCTCGGGTTCGAATCCCGATGCTTCCAAATATTATCATACTTAGCTATACATTCATCCAAGAATCCTAACACCATCTTGGCAGACAAATAATGGAGGCACTGACTTAAACCTTACGCGTTAGCTAGAAAAGAGTAATTAAACTATTAGCCTCATTTAAAGCTTTGAAATGGCTATTGAAGCAATCAAATTTAGAGATGAGACAATTCAACAGCTGTCCAAGAATTTTAAAATATTGATGAGTTTAGAATTCATTTGCTTTTCAAACTAGGCATAAGCAATGAATGATATGAATTTAGTTCACTGCATGAGGTTGAAGTGTAAGAAATGCATGACGGACAGTAATAAATCCAGAGTATAAACTGGTACTAATAGAACTGTACAAGCTACTAACTCGGCCAACTCTAATACTATATAGCATGAAATCACCCAAATTGTGTGAGATTTAAATTTTACAAACTTTTCATGACCTTCTGAAACTGTCAAATAGTAAGTTAGCAACACAAAACAAAAATGTATAGTAATTATATCATGTAATGATCTGAAAAACTGAGATGCTGAACTATGAATTGAAACTGCAAATTGTTACTAATAATTTTCTGACATGTACCTTATTAGATTCAAAATCTAATGGTGACTACAAATATGAGCTTTATAATCTTTGCAGATTGAAAAACAGAAAAAAAATATTTCCCTACTGGTAATACGAATCAGTTAAAAAATAGAATTTATTGCGCTAATCTTGAACTGGAGGTATCAATTGCTGCGGTTCAAGCTATGACTTCATTTGAAGCTGCACATATCTTAAAATTGTAAGTTTGAGGGAACCAGTATTGCATGATGCTATGAAATATTCATGTTTCCACAATAAATCACAGTTGCGCAGTAATTGCATTTTCTTGTAACTCTCCGTTTTCTTAAAAAATCAAGTTCATTAGAACTTCTCTAAATGCTGTTACCGACTCTGTTACAATCTGTGATTAATAAGCTAATATTTGTCTCATCTTAATTTGAATTAAAGTTTTTATAAAGTTTATTTAATTAACTTCTAGTTTACAATATTCAATAGACAGATGCATACGTGTCCACGCGTAAAGTTTGAAATTTTCTGTTTAGAGTTTAAGTACTTGAAAGAAATGCTGAACAAAGGTTAAACAATGAATGCGAGTAAATCCGTTCATAAAAAGAATGCTTTAGTTGCAGACCTCGAGAAAACATTGATTTATATTTTTCCCTCGCAAAACTTGCATATAGAAACATGGCAACTTTCTACTAGATCAATTAATTTCTTTAAAAATGCAGGATCTTACTTGCAAGAAATTGTGGTTCCCATTTAAATGTAAGATAAATTGAATATAAAGAGGCGCAGGAATTAATTATGGATAATAAAATGCAAACAGAAAATATGATTCCCGGGAAATAAAATTGGCGAAAAACATTATTTTAAGCGATATAGGTTGATAAAAGACCAGGCTTAATACTGAACTCAAACATAACCTATACCAAAAGAATGCTTAAATTCGGAAAAGAATTCGGTATTTGCTGAAACCGACACTTAAAAATTTCACTGAACAACGTCTTACCCTCGCAACTCAACATGCACATAAATATATTGTTTAACTGAAACTAAAGCATATTTTCGAATACCCTCTCAGTTTCAGTCAACATATATAAGTTTCTACGCGAAACCTTGTCCGCGTAAGCTTTCTTTTAGTATTATGTCTTTGCATGCGCTAAACACATTGCCAACGTTATCCGTATCAGTAGCACATACGACATGCACATAAATGTCCTTCTTAAAAGATCCCTTCTTAGCAACAAACATATCCTTAAAATACTTCAGTCCAGCATCTATATCTCCTGCTGGCCCTTTGAAATCTTTATACTGGGGAAGACTATTAATGTCCACTTTTTTTATCTTTTGTTCAAACAAGTCGCGCTTATTGAGGTACAAAATGATGCTGGAATCTTTGAAAAACTTATTGTTGCATGTGTCTTCAAAAAGCTTTAAGGCTTCAGATATTCGATTCATTGAGGCATCTTCAAACAGCACTTGATCGTACTCACTTACGGAAGCAACGAATATTACTGCAGTTACATCGTCAAAACAGTGAATCCACTTTTTTCTTTCATTTCGCTGACCACCAACATCGTACATTTCGAAGGCAGTACCATCTATGATATATCGATCTGTGACAATACCGGTTGTGCGTACTCGAGTATATAACATATCTTTGGGCGTTGCCAAGTAATCTGCTGGCATGATGCGATCAATCTCATCAAGGAAATATTGAACAGATTCAACAATTTGGTACTCAGCTTGTTTTTCCCAAACGCTCTGAACCACTGGATCATTCCATAAGTCTTTTATTGCTTTCCCTAGTGGTAGGTCAATAACAGCATCATCGGCACAGAGTTTGACCCTTTGGAATGCATCTTTTGCCTTTATCTTATCATCCAAAATCCGAAGCTCAACTTGAGCCACCAGAATTTTCATCGCTTCGATAGTATTTTGATACACTACTGGTGTAAGAAATCGTCGGTCATCTTCAGTTATTACTCCATGTAAAATTTTCATTTGCTTAAAAATAGTTGATTTCCCACTTTCACCAGCGCCTAGAAGTAGTAATTTCACTTTTTCCTAAAAATAAAATGTGGGTCATTGATGAATCGACTTTTATCGACAACACTACAAACCAATCGTTAAATATTCTAAAGCAAATGTATCAAGATTTGATTCAATTGGTAAAATTTTCAACAAATTAATACATTAGGTGGTTAAAATATTTATGCAAGTCCTCTACAGTACAAAGGACTATATTATGCTTCGCGACATGGGAAAATTTTTTGACTAGTTCATAAATTTAGAATGTTTAATGAATGAACACAAAAAATATCAATAGGACGGATGGATGGCTTATTACTAAAAGTTATGATGCACACCCTACTGATTAATTACAGTCACCTGTTCACGCTTAAAGTCTACCGCTGCTTGCGCATCTATAGCTTGACTGCGCTTCATCTCCGCCTCATCCACAGAAGGTTTTCCGCTCAGACAACCGCCCATTCTTTTATAGTTTAAGTGCTCCAAGGACTAAAGGTATTTAAAGTTAGCCAAACCTAGACAAATAAACCGGTACAAACGCATAAACATCTAAGTGAATTGTAGCTTTTTCATACAGCATGAACGTGATACAATCTGCATACGCTACTATTTTAAAAGCATAAATTTGAGGTGACTGCACCTTGAATTGCTAAAATCTCACTGATGAAATTTGCAGCTCAACTTGATAATAAATAATGGTATACAAGCACGTACAGCTGTCAACAGAACAAACAGAACACTTCGCAATAGTTCCAATGTGTAACGTAATTCGTAGAAGAACCTAAATAGTGCGACCCTTCGTTTGCAGGCGCATATATTGAGCGAACACAGTCTGAGTGCCTTCAGAGTATAAAGAGTTTGGTAAGTGTTTATAAAATCAGTGGAAGAGTGTTTTTAAGTTTTCTATGAGCGAAATGTAGGAAATCGAATACAGGTGACGGGAATCAACCGTAAGGTCTGCGGTACCACAAAATTATAGGTTCAAAGGGTTAGCTAGTCAAATTATAGTACTTTGCTAGCAAACATATACTATAAAACCAATGCACGACTGGGATGGGATTACTGTTCTTTGTGAAACCTCTCAAGTCGGACACTTTATCAACTTCAAATGTACATTTAACAAGATGTTTGAAAAGACAGAAAAATTTTGATAAAAATGCTAAAAGTTACCAAAAAATATATGTTTCAAGATGCTACTGCTCATAATATTGTAACTTTTGAATTTTATAATATATACAATCTCTTCCATTATATTCCAGCTGTTAACAAGTAAATCTTAAATAAAAAATAATACTTATTATGTTACTGTTCATTTATTGAGAGCTTTTGCTTGAAAAAATCAATTGTGGTCACAAATTCAGTGTTAACTGCATAACGTAACAATGATTCTGTCTACAAAAGGTAAATGATATAGAAAAACTGCTCGCCATCTAGTTAGCTTTCCAACCTACTAAGCTGCCTGGAGTCATGAGATGTCCAAGGTAAGATGTTTTGCCAAAGCAGACTCACAACCATATACTATATTAGTCTTGTGTGCACCGTAATTGCAAAAAACACAGCTCATTTTTTTAATTCAATTTATTCTATTTCTTCCTCTAATTTTGCCTTGTTTGCAGCATTATATTATAGCTGCACTAAAGTAAATTAGAGTATTTATAGTTTATATTAAAGCAGAAACAACCATATAAGCCATACATAAAAGGAAATATCTGGAATATTTAAATATGTATGAGAAGTAAATCATAGCAAAACCTTGTCACAAACTGTAGAGCAACAGAAACTATTGGCAAAAACTCTAATTGTGGGCGCAATGAAAGAAAATCCATGCTTGCATAAAAAGTTTTCAAAGGAAATTAAGTAATTATAATTTATGCGTTCGCTACAAATTGGTAAATTTCAACTTAAAAGGTGCATTCATCAAAAGATATATATTTATTAAGAAGCTATTTCATTTATAGTACATTAGCTATAGCTTGAACACAATTAAAAATATTAATGGCATAAACCCTATGTTGGAAGGATGAAGGAGACGATACAATAATATAATATATTAGTAGGTACCTAAGGTGGGTGTAGTCCGATGTA